>VDFB02183280.1:0-12272 GCA_007258455.2 Sequoia sempervirens | reverse complement strand
TTTTTCTAGCAAAAATTATGGGCATGACACTTGGTATCAGAGCCCTAGGTTTCAACTCTAGGGAACTCTGGGAATAGATTGGGCTTTAAGTATTGTGTGTGTGTGGTGAATGTTTAAACCACTTTATGTTAATTTAAATAAAATGTTGGTAAGGAAAATTCTAAGAGGCTTGTGTGGTATATTAAATGAAAACTTAGTTGTATTTACCCAACCCAAATGAGGTAGTACAATATCCAATGATAAACTTCTTTTTTTTTCTTTCTTTTTACTATAATTCTAAAATACAATAATAATCCAACTCCTTATGTTATGTTTTTTTTGGGAGAAATATATTTTCTTATTGAAACCTTAGTACAAGTAAATAATGAAACCTATACTTTTGAGAACTTGTCACTTATGAAGGAATTATATGGACCCAAAAGGATGTATGTTAAACTGTTGTAGTTGAATAATATTAGATCTCTAAAAACCTTAAATTTATTATATCAAATGACAAACAAGAGTGAAAACAATAGAAAACCCTCTTGACTTTTGCATGTGCCAATTTCAACACCCCATACCTTTGAATTTAAAAATATTGTCTAAGATTAAAATTAAACCTTTAAGGTGTAGATCTTGTTGGACCTAAGTATACAAATTTTTTCATGATTTGATATTAGATTCAAGGTACTCATGAAATACTACTTTGTATGCCTTTAACTATGGTATCCCTAGGCCCTTCTTGTTACTCACAAATCTTAATTTACACATAGTGTATAAGGAGATAATTCATATTCTTATGAAGCAATGAATGAATTGCCTTGTAGTTGTTAGGTTAAAATAAAAAATAAAAAAAATAAAAATAAAAGAATAAAAAAAATAATAATAATAATTTATGATGACATCAACTAATGATCAAAGTGTTGCATTGTATAGTAAATCCAATCTAGGAAAGTGGTCAAAACCAGATCTCATCCAAAATTAAATAAAGTCATTTAAGCACCTTTGCAAGTAAGCAGTGACCTAGTAAACTTAATGGAACTATAACAACTACCAAACTCTTGTGCTCTGTTAAATAGTAAATGAAACAACGTGATTTCTATGATTCAAGTCAAATGTGAATTCATGAAAGGATACAATTAAGATATGATTTTTTAGCTTGACCAATAGATGTGATGTTTAAACCATCCCTTATGATAATTAGACAAAATATTTGTGAGGAGACTTTACCAAAATGTGAATTTGGAATTGAAAATGTTATATAGAACAAATGCTTTTACTACCTTCCTTATAAGTGAGTTAAGAACTAAATACTTGATTGGTGCTAAAATAAGAAAGGATGTGTTTCATATAAGAAGTAATAACATATTCAATTATGTGTTGATCTTGAAGATTGTGTACATGCCATAAGAATTGAATAATCAATTGTAGCAATTTATAAATTGAATAATGAATTATGTGTGATTCATGGTGTATTAAGTTATTGGAAAGTGAAACTATATAGCTAAGTGACATCGAAGTAGACTTGTAAAACCTTCAAATAATGGTCTGCATTCTATACCATTATCTATACTTATACTTACACCTTCAAGGAAAAACATATACACTCAAATGTAAAGGAGAAAACTTAAAGGTAGATAAAACTTCCTAGAATTTTACATCTTGTGAGGTCAGACGGAACCGTGATTATAAAAATGGCGATTAAAACATGTGAATAAATGGTACAACCATATATAGCAAAATGCAAGATTTGTAAAACGACACTAATAAGTTGTGAGAATTACTATTTCATGATTTATCATGTGCTTTATGAATTGAGTGTGTTTTCCTTTCTCATATTGCAATTCTTCAAACAAAAATAGTTGACTATATTTCTTATTAAGTAAGAAACCTTCCCTATCATGTTGTGAAAGTTATAGTGGAATTACCCATATTGATATGTTAGTGAATATAATAAACATGGTTGAATCAAAAAGGAATAATGGTATGGAAAAATATAGAAAACCAATATTGATCATATATGTAAAACACTTAGTAAGATGGGATGTGTGGTGTACCATGTATTTTTTAAATTCTAGGAAAATGGATTAATATACATAAGCTACATTTGTGCATCAACTAGTGATTCATTTTATGTATACAAAGTGAGTAGATATGTAAAAAAATTAAGAAGCAAAGTGAATAGTGTTAAAAGAAAAAGGAGTGTATGTAAACTGTGAATTGATTTTGTTCTACAATATGGTGGATTTCATAAAGTGTATTATGTTATGACATGTGAAGTGAAAACTAGTAAATGTGTTGTGCCTCAAGTATGAGATACAGAGTATCTCACTTGGGATAAGGGTGATGGGCATCGAGTGTGATCTCCTATATGTACCCTTTGTGATGGTCTTTATGTAAGCTAGCTAGTTGTGAGTTAAAATAAATGTGTAAGTGTATAAGTGTGTCTATTAAATGAAATGTGATGTACTCCTTTGTGTTAGTTTTATTTCTATGTTAAATGTGTACCCCTAGCATTTGGTTCCCCCCTTATGGGAGTGTGATGCCAGCTAGTGTAAATAGGGGTTGAGAGGCACATGGTCTACCATTAGAAGATTACGAGCTCAGGGTGTTGTCCCTAATCCTGATAAAGGATCTATGTCAGTCATTGTAATCTTCCCATGGACGTTGACCGTGGCCTACTCCCCCACATATGAGAGCCACACTTGTTGGTTCATAGTGCAAACCTATTCCTTGATGTTTATAACCCATGGGTAAAGGATGGAATAACATGGACTACCAGTGATTCATACTTATGTGGTCAGGGACCACCAGTTACTCATATTCATGTGGTCAGGGACCACCAGTGCTTCATGTTTATGTGGTCAGGGACCACCAGTGATGTATATTAATGTGGTCAGGGACCACCCGTTATTCATATTTATGTGGTCAGGGACCACCAGTTATTGCATGCTATAATACTTATGATGTGGTTAGAGAACCACCATTCCCCTCCTCCCCTTAGGTGGCTTATCAAGTCACGTGGTGCTTGTAATGTGCAAATTTTATAGTTGAAATATGAATTATTTGTAATTCTTGATTGATGTTTTATTTTATTATGTGCCAGCAATGTGTAATTTTACATTTATGTACTTAGGCTATTTAGCCATTTGGAAGTTGTTATATAGTCCGATTTGCCTCAAGGACTTGTTTAATTTTTCCTTTGAATTATGATTGGAAAGTTGCAATGTAGCTACAATTTATCTTTATTTTGTTTCTCTTGAATTTATAAGTTCCCTCTTGGGAGTTTTATTGAAACTTTGGTTTATGATCTTGTGTTATTCAGTTTGAGGCTTTCTCCTTGGTTGCAAATTTGCTGGCATGTGTGGTGTAATGTGGAATTTGTAAACTGCCATATCCTGGGGGGGTTCCCTGGCAGGTCGTATAGGGGAGTAGATGTGTTGGGGAATTATTTTGAAAGGGGTTGTGAATGGGACTAGTATGGGACGGTCATTAATCCATTCTTCCCTCATTCTATGATTATTCTTATCTATATGGAGGAGTCCTTAGAGAAGGGCCTCAAGTGGTATCCAAGAATATCCATCCTTGTAAACCCCATTATGTGAGCCTTGTGTTGTAAATTATGTGACTGTATGAGGATAGGCACACCCATTGGGAAGAGCACCCTTTATATGAGGGCAGGCGCACCCAATTGGGAAGAGCATCCTTGCTATTGTTGTGTGTACATGTGAAATTACAAATAAATGTGATGTGGCATACCTGTGAGCTATGTGAGAAAAATAGTAATGTGTGATGCAAAGTTAATATTATTTGAGACATGGTATGAGTTCCATAATTATAAGGTAAAATGTTCTCTTAAGCATATATTTTGACAAAATGTGAAGCTAACAATTCTGAGACATGATTGGTCAATGAAACAAAAATATTTTCTAACATCATGGGTGATGTTTATGATGCAAAGAAATTTTGGAGGTGTATAAAAGGTTATGAATTCATTTAGATATAGTTTTGCATAATTTAATTGAAGTCGATTACATTGTTAATAAATTAGAGCTACATGGATTGTTGTTAGCATTTGTTAAATTAATCATATATCAAATAAATGTTCCAGTATGAGAAATTTTGTTCTAAGTATTTAAATATTTAATTCATGGAAGAGATTTGCCTCTAATATGTGCTTATAGCTAAATGTTTCGATTCTTCCATCGAGAAAGTAAAAGTAATTAGTATGTTTGATATATTTATGTTTGTTCTTATATTGAGATTATGTTTTCAAACCTTAATGACTTCCAGGAGGAAGTCTAAGCTAAGGGGAGGGAGATGTAAGGCCTCTCTTTGCATGTGACTAATACAATCTTAAAGTGTTATATATTCCTCCTAAATAGATGGTTAGATATATTGCAAGCGATATGAATTGTCTAACAGTAACCTTATAGTTTTACGTTATGTTATATCACTGTTATTTTATTAATGAAGATGTATGTGCATGCGAATTATTGTATGAGATTCGAACTTATAAGATGAATCTGAAATAAGATAATTGTTGTGTCGTATTACATTGGAAGTGTAATTAGCTATGTAAATGATTCATGAATAAAGTTACAAAGATTCGATTTACAATTAATGTTGTTTATTAATATGTCTAACTGTGCTTGATTATGTTGTGCAGGAAATTAAATGAGTCGATGTGGGATTAACATTAAAGGTCGAGAAGATAACGGTGCTAGCATGAGAAGGGATAACCATCAAGTGCAAATCAAAAGACTTCTTGTTGAGGATATAAATTTATCTCCATCCGAGACCTAAAAGCAAGTAGAGTAAATGTATTGGAGGGCTAAGGAATCAAATATGCAAATAGGAGGATGGATAAATATTGGAATCAAATCAGATACATCTTTGGGAAGTTCTAAGTGTAGCCCTATTTGACTTAGAAGGGTTTGAGGTTTTATTATTGATTGGTTGATTATGTTTGAGTAGAATCCAATTGTAGGTCATGTGATGTGAGTTTGGTTGGGGTTGGAACCCTTGGTCAAGATCAAAACTCGTATGGATTCTTTTGTGGGTTTTAAAAAGGGATTATTGAGTCAATTTCCTTGGTTTTTGAACAAGAATAGACCCCTAAGACCTATACCTATGGGTTTGGAACCTTTTTGACATGTGAACTTGTCCTTGGAGTGTGAAAAGACCCCTCAAAAGTCCACATTCATGAATGTGACGAATTCAAAAAGTGTTGGGGCTTGGGAAAAGTGACTTGTCACTCTCAACTTCCCACTCCCCAAAAGTTCTTGGAATTGGCACAAGACTCACACATGTGTGAGCACTTGTGGGAAAGAGTGTAGGTTTGGAGGATTCCTATATATCTCAAGAAGATGGAAGATTTGGGCATTGCCCACTTCTCCTTTTGGAGAACTTGTGAAGTGAAGAAAAGAAGGAGAGAGTCAAGGATGGAAGAATAGGAGTTCAAAGGAAAGCAGCTTGTAGAGAGATAAGTCTTTTTCCATTTCTTATTCTTAGTATTGGTAGAGATAGCTTGATCTATGCATTGAATCATAAGTAAGATTGTTTAAGGGATATATTAGAGTAATGTGTTGTATAATGAGCAAGCTTGTTATAGCACTAAGCTCTCACCATTGAATTACAATGGTGTATAATGTATTTCTTGCTCGGGGGTATGGCTAGAGCCCATGTGGCTCCATGACGCCATTACGGTAGGGTGGAGAGCAAGACCTTGTTCAAGAGTTTGTAATTCAATTATTTCCTCAAATATTGTGGTAATATTTTAAGTCAAAAAAAAGAAAGAAAGATGGGTTTCATATTTTTTTTTTATGAAGAAATGAAAAAAGCAAGTCTTATTCCTTTGTTTGTGTTCATTGTATTTCTTTTAATACTATTGCAATATTAAAAGTTGGTATTTTGTTTTAGAAGGAAATTATAGGAAAAGAGCAAGCCTAAGTTCTTTGGTATGTGAATCATTTATTTTATTCAATAATAATTGTAATATTGCAAGTTTAGAGAAAAATGTTTCATACTGTTTAATGAAGAATAAAAAAAAAGGGGGGCACCCATTTAAGTAGAAATGGAAAAAAAAAAAAGAAAAAGAAAATATAGGTGTGAATTTTAGGAAAATCCTCATTCTCACATTTAAATCAAACCCCAATGGAATTAATATTAGTTATTTAATGATTAAAAAAAAAAATTAGAATTACTTTATGTTGTTGGATTAAACCTCTAAACAGATATTTTATGGAGGAAATATTTAACCTCTCCAACCTCATCTTTCAAAGAGGAATTAAAATATGAATATACATAATTTTATTTTATTATTTTTCCTTCATCATCTTAAAATAGTAAATAAAGAATAGATTTAGACTGTGAGAGTTTATTTAAAACAACAGAGATATAATCGATTTTATATTTCACAAATAATATGTATTTAATAAAAAAACAAAGAAAATAAGAAAAGAATACCTAAATATATTCATTGTTATTATAAACCTATTTTACACACACCATTTTACCAGCTGTGCATTATAAATATAATACACAAATCTAAAATATATAAAACTAAAATTTAAATAACCATAACGTAGGTTGGGAGGAGCTATGGCCTGTATGGTCGTGACCTCCTCACCCGGGAGGCAACTTCCCATAGGAGATGCACTTTTTCCCCATATTAGAGGGTTTTAATTTAAAACCATCATTTAAATCAATAAGTAATTTTTTTTATAAAATTTTCTTTGCTGCAAATTTGGACAGGAAAAAAATAAATAAATAAATAAATACTGCTATGTGATTCATGACTTTTTAAAAAAATATTCAACACACAAACGTGATCATGAGCAAAACAAGAGACAAAACAAAAGAGAAAAAAAAAAACATGATTTAAATCTGTTTTGAAACAGAGAGGTTTAATATGAATTTAATCTTGCTCCTGTATTTACTCACTTCAGTGGCACCACAGAAGACCACCCAGCAGGATCCTACTGCCTGTAGACATCTTGGTAGGTGGAAATATTGGCATTCAACTTCATTCTCTATTGAAACTTATTCTCTAGCCACCAGTTTGGTAATGGAGATATTAGGGGGAGCACTTAAAAAAAAGGTTGGGGGGGGGGCTTTTTTTTATTACCTTAAGACTTCAGCCTTAATGGCTACACAAAACTTTAGAGGTCTAGGGGATTTACCATCCAGTGAAGTCCTCAACTATCGATATTGGAGGGAGATTTTCTTGCTCCTAAAGATGAGCCAGTGCGCCAAGATGCATCCTAGAATTAATAGGAAGCTCTAAAATCATATGTGCTCAAATTACATATTTCTCACGCAATAGGTGTTGTCGCCATCACAATATTTAACTCGCAGATGTGCTATTGGTTAAATCAAAATGACCAGCTGGTGAGAAGTGATGGTTCGAAGCAAGTTGTCTCTGGTAAGCCTGCGATTATTAATTATACTTACCAGCGCTTATTAATTCTACCTTGTCAGCGGACATAGCATTTTTCTTTGCTGTCTATTAAATGCTCACCCAATCTACCAACTGTAGTTCACCTGTATCTATCTATGCTCCTACCAATCTGGTCATAATATTCGCTATAGTCAGCTTTATGAGTGATCAATGTGTACTGTTATGTAGAGAGTGTTAGCTCGATTAGACATGGTCGTAGCTCGTAGCTGGAAGGGAATTGCAGAAGTAAAGATATTTATTTATTTTTAATTAAAAATTTCCCATCTCTTAGAGAGACAAATATTTGAATACAATCCCACTATACATCTGACGATAGGTACTAATAATGATAGTAAGTAATAAATATCAAATTTAAAAGATCACATGGGTTAGACAGAACAATAAAATTTAATTGTCGAAATTAATCCAATATTGCTATTTACATATTAACTAATCT
This sequence comes from Sequoia sempervirens, assembly GCA_007258455.2. Classification (NCBI taxonomy): domain Eukaryota; kingdom Viridiplantae; phylum Streptophyta; class Pinopsida; order Cupressales; family Cupressaceae; genus Sequoia; species Sequoia sempervirens. The sequence continues at coordinate 4,395 of VDFB02183280.1, read as the reverse complement.
TTAACAACGTTATTATCATTATTATTACTGTCCAACCAAATAACAATGTTATCATTAAATTGCAATATTAACCCTCTTAAATCTGTCACATTCTTATCATAATTTATTTAATAACTAACATCTATTTTTATTTTATTTATTTATAACTTGCAAGAATAAACAGAGCGTATGTAACTGATTAGGCCTCAGAGAATCTTGAAACTTTTCATTTTTGTGTACACATAGTGGGGCAAGTTAAAAAAAATTAATTCTATGTAACTTTGTGGTTAATAGTAAATTACTATTTTAAATGTAAATTTGACAGCTATATTCCAACCTTATTGTTGTACTTGATGATAGTAAATAAATTTACATTTCTTAATAATAAAAGTAATTTTAATAATAAGATGATCTTGATTCCCACAGCAAAAAGAATTCAAGTTAGGGGATTTTGGTTTAGTTGGTAAGTGAATATGCTTAATTCAATTTATTTTTATAGCATTAAATTTGAATAAATGTTGTTTTCAGAATTAAAATTAATTAAATTAGAGACATTGGAAGATACATACAAGAATGAATAATATATAATATTATTAATAGTGACAATTAAAATACTATGGATAGTTTTATAATTTCAATAATAATATAATATTATTATTACATTCTAATCAAATATTACTTCTTACATAGCATCCGTCTAATAATATAGAATTTGAAATAGTATTAATATATATATATATAACGATAATTTTCCTTAACTTTAGGCATATTTCTTAACCCTACTTTTTGGGAGACCCCACCTATAATGATTCCTTAAATAAAGGAATGAAGAATATGTTTCCACTATTTTTAAGGAAAAGAAAAAAAAGTGAGCATATTAAAAAGAATAAAAGCATGTAAAAGGAAAAGAATAATAAAGGGTAAGGATTGCTATATTTTCCTTAGAAAAAAAGAAGCTTTCTTTTGTTATTTATTTATTTATAGTGAAATAAAATATTTAGGGAATAATGTATTAAGTGATAGTTGATATTATTATTTTAAATTATTTTATAAATAAATAAATAAATAGATTGCAGGTGGATATAGAAGGTATGTATTTTTCTTTTATTTATATATACAATGGATAAATAAATGAATAAATAAATAATAGGAAAATAAATGAAGCAATTGAGAATGACTTATCACATTGTTTTTTTTTGGAATCAATAATGATCCCATTAGTAATATTAAGGTTAGTGTTGGAATATATGTAAGGTCATCACAAGGTTGCCGAGCGAACCATTTTGAGATCAAATTGGCTATTAGAATTATAGTTTATGTTATAATTCTTGGCATTATCGATAACGATAACGGGGACAACATTAATGTTGACATCACCATACTATTAATTAATACATTTCAAACTAGGTCAAAAGTAACATTGATGTCAATGTCTACCTATGATTATGAATCACAATGTTATGGTATGGACATGTAAATAATGACTATAATAAATTGGACCATCTATTATAAAGTAACTCATAAATTAGGGGAATTACCATCTCAACGACGATATGGAGTGATTAGGAGCTAAATGATATTTTACTATAGTAATTGAAATTGTTACTCGAGTCAACTGATGAGGGCAACCTTCCCTTACTAATGGGGGAGTGGTAAATAAATGATAATCCTAGACTATCGATTACTTTAATAATTTGATAATGCCCTCACCAATGTATAGTCTTTCAAAACGAGTTATTGGTTAAAAGGTGATAATGGCGCTGATGTGATTTGGTTATGATTAATACTAGCGTAAGTATCCCGCTAGAACAAAATTTAACTCAATTTAACCAAGTCAAGATAATATGTCATCTTGTGAAAAATGATGACAAAGATTCTAACTTAAATTTTGTTGTAATCATGATATCTCATCATGACAATTTTAGTGTCGATTAGATTAAGGATTGTAAAAAATAAAATAAAAAAAATGTTGGGTTTTCTTGATAAAAATTTGTAGGCATGACACAAAGAAATGCACCATGCTATAGTGTTAGTAATATAGTGTTATAACATTTTCATGTTATAACTTGGCTTGAATTTAGTGCTCTCTATTAGTTTTGCATACTTTTTTGATATTGATCTACAAAATTGTCACACTTTTAAGCTCTTTATCTTTCAACCGTGATAATCATTTTATATTTTTATATGTTAAAATTTAGTTTTTCAATTTATTTTGTCTCTTTCTTGTTTCATAATTACTTATGTAATCTAAATTAACAAGAAAACCTAATAGAATGATCTAGTCATGAATGAATACCATATATTAAATAACTTGACAAATCAAATCAAACATTTAAATAGAAAATTTAAAATATATATGTAAATTTATATAAAATAAAACATTAATATATAAAATATAAACTTTGTCTCTTAAAATTACGTAAATTATTTGAAATAATATACAATTTTATATTTAATATAATTAAAGTATTGTCATCGAATTGTTATACAATATTATATTTATATATTCATTATTCCAAATCGATTAATTTCTGTCCAAAGATCGAAATATCTTGCAGCACAAAACTCACCATAATAAAAAGTGTTCCAGTGAGAAGGATATTATCATAATAGCGTGCTTTCTGATGTTTGATTTCGTCGTTTGATAATGTTATTGTTTGCACCTTGCTCTTTTTCTTGATTAAGTTTTCTTCCTCTGTCATGACAAGTTGAACCTTTGGGCAACCATACACTCTTATCTTCTCTACACTCTTCAAATTCCAATAACACTGTGGTAACCTCTGCCAAGCTTGCATTTCATTATTTTAAAATTTTAAGTGAAGGTAAGTTCTTCTTCCACTATCATCGATAGCTGTTCTATCTTCTCCACCACCACCGAAAATGCTTCTCAGCTTTGAAAAATGTGCCTTCCTTTCCAAATCTCTCACCAATTTCTTTATGTTACGACAAGCAACTATTTGTAGGTTGATTCGTAAGTTTCTGCAACGCAGGTAGTTGTTTCAACATGCCACAGTTGAACAAACAAATGTAGCCCAGACTTTGAAATCCCCAAAATGAATCTTCTATTTGGAGTAAGTGAGGACATACTAGCCAGAGTTTCCTCAATTTTGACATGGCAGTCATGTCATGGGGTAGCTTTTCCATATCTGTGAGATCTAAAAATAGAGATTCCATCTGCTTCATGGTTCCGAGCATTCCATCTCGAATTATTTCATCGTTATTTGTAAGCGCCAACCTTTTGAGTTGGTTTAGGGTGCCCAAATCATTAATTGAAAGCCGACCTCTTCTGCACTTGTTCCATGCTATATTTCGAGAACCGCCTACATTCAGGTACTTCAGAGATCTAAGGTGTGAGATCCCATGAGGCATGCACTGCAGGTCTTGACAAGAAGCAACATTCAGAAGTTTTAGGGAAGTCAACTTAGAAATGCTGGATGGGAGTTGTGTAATATCAGATTGATAAAGATCTAATATTTGAAGATTTCTGAGCGCTGCGACAGAGTAGGGCAGTCTCTTAATTGGCACACAGCATAATGTGAGGCAAACTAAATGCTTCAAACTTCCCAAGTTTTTTGGCAACGACTGGAGGGCAGTCCGTGACAAATCGAGGACCCTGAGAGCGGTCATACTGCCAATTACTTCTTTCGGAATTTCCGTCAAAGAAGCATTACCAGCCAGTAGCAAGGAGCGGATATAGGGAGCTCCGAAAACCTTTGGAACCTTAGTCAAACTGTTGTCTCTTAACGAAATTCTGATGTATCCCCCACAGTCATCAGCGGGAAACTCTCGTAAACCTTTGCGTGCCTGAAAGAAGCATTTTTCTTCCTTTTCAGCAATTTGGTGTGCTAGAAAATGGTGCAATACATCATGCAGCCTGAAATTGATCACCTTTCCGTCGTGATCCTTCTGAATTGGTTCAATAAGGCATCGGTCTACAAACAAATTGGCGTATATCTCCCCAATTTGGACAGGATCCGGCCCGGCCACCAACCCTTCTCCAATCCAGTACTCAATAGCTACTCCAGTATGGATGACTTCGTCTTCTGAGAAAGCAGCGAGGCAGAGGAAGCACAACTGCAGGGAAATGCCATAGCCGGAGAAGTCGGCCAAAGCATCGTAGCTTAATCTCAACCTGCTTGAAAGCGAGTGTGTAACATCATTCTGCAACCTCTGGAGTGCGAATTCCCATTCATTTGACTGAGCAACGCCTGCCATTGCTTGCCCGACTACTTTGATGGCTAAAGGAAGCCCCCCGCACTCCTTGCAAACGAGCCTCGCTATTTCCTGGTCGATGCTCATGGGCAAAACTCCATCGCCGTGTGGAAAAGCATGGGATGAAAACAATCTCCAGCTGTCATCCTCAGTCAAGTCTTGCATTTGGATGATTGATGAAGGTGGAACTGTTGGGAAATGAGG
>VDFB02183279.1:0-20982 GCA_007258455.2 Sequoia sempervirens | reverse complement strand
AGTGGAGCTATCAGAAACAAGAGGTTACTATTTATAGTAAACCACCTCCGGAAATGGGCTAAAAATAGCAGGGTGACTTAAAATGGCAGTGTTGACAGGGCAACAAGGTTATGAGGATACAGTGCGCAAAATTTCGAATCATTCTGAGCTTCAGAGATGCAGAAATCAGAGGACTTACTATAAATAGCAGGGGCATGAATATTGGCGAAAAACGAAGGAAAAGGTTCTAAGTCTGGATTTCCATCCTGCAGCAGGGGCAAAATGCGCCCAACTTGAAGAGCAAGAGGCCCAAGAAAAATTCTAAGTATGAGAAAATATCCTCCTCCACTAGTAAAATGCGCCCAAAGCTGGAGTGGTCAATGAAAGTCAACATTTCTATCCTAAAGGCAGGCCAAAATGCGCCCAAAGAAAGCTCATGGAAGTTTAAAAAAATTTTAAGTGTCGGATATCCTCCTCACCCCTCTAAATGCGCCCATCCTCCTCCTAGGTGGAAATGCGCCAAGTTGTAAGTAGTCAAAGGGGGGTCAAAGATTTCCATCCTCCTTGCATGCTCAAATGTGCCCAAATCATGCCATGTGAGGACAAAAATAAGAAGCTGAAAAGTCACTAGCTAGGGCGTTGTAAATGCTTCAGCCTTCACACATGAGAAATGCGCCCAAGTTGTGGTCAACAAGTCAAAGCAAATGAAGAAGTTTCTAAGTTAGAAACTCGTCCTTCACATGTGTTCAAATGCGCCCATCCCTCTCATCCCCTCAAATGCGCCAAGAGGAAGAAAAAGTCAAAGGAGGTGTTGAAATAAGCTTGTCCTCTTGCTACCCCTATATGCGCCATGCAAAGATAAAGTGTTGAGGGTTAAGTGAAGTAATATCCTAGGCGTTGGAATTTTTTTATGAAAACATCTTTCAAATGTGAATTGCGCCAAGGGTGATGAGTGTTGTAAGTGTTAGAAGATATTGCCAAAGGGATGGAAATAATATGCTAGGCGTGGTTTCAAATTTCTTCTAAGAAATAAGCGCCCAAGTTGATATGTGTGAGAATATTGCAAGGTGTTGAAGATGTTTTCCTAGGCGTGATAATATTTTTCCTAGTGTGGAGAAAAATGCGAAGTGGTGGCTAGAAAAATAAAATGTGCCAGGCGCCTTCATGAAAAATTTTCTAAGTGGAGTTGATATTTTCACAAGCAAAGTTGATCGAGTTGGATATAAAATTTTCTAAGGGAAATTTTTTCAAGAATTTTCTAAGGCACAAATATTTTCTTTCTTAGAAAATACGCCTAGAGCTCTGGGGTGGTGGAATTTTTGAAGCACAGATGAGTCGCCTGAGGTGAAGTCAGAAGATGCCAGCTCCACAGGATTAATAAAAAATTTCCAAGTTAGAGCAAAATTCTCAGAGGGGATCAAAGAACGAGAATAAATTTGATGAAAGAATATTTTCTAAGGTTCAAAATTCAAGAAAATTAAATGAACCCGTTCGTTGGGTACCCATGAATTCGACGCGTTCTGGAGGAAATTTTCTTCTGGGTATCGAAGATTGCCGATGAGGAGTTGATTTTAAGGTCTTCCACAGCTTGTCGGGGATTCCGAGATGAAGATTTCAAGTGGGCACTAGGTTGATGAATTTTCCTAAGGGAAGTTCGAAAATTTTCTAAGGCAAAATGAAGAAAATGTGTTTTCAAGGTGAAATTCTCCATACGATGGATTTGAAAGGAACTGCCTAGATGAATTTGCTTAAATCCTTCGTGAAGATAGTTTTCTTGAGCCAGAGATGAATAAAATCAAGGTTGTCGGAGCTCCAGCAGGTGAAATGAATTCCTTGAAGATGCAGTCGAGGTTGATGTTGTCAAAGATGATACGCCCTTGATGAGGATGGGTTTAAAAAAAAAATTTGGCTAAGGCATGAAGAATTTGAACACGAAGTTGGCTAGTGGAGGCGATGAACGCTTGGAGATCAAAGCATGAAAATCCGGGTAAGTGAGTTAAGTTTGCATTATAAAGTGTTCTAACGCTTCTCTCCTTGCTTGTTTTGCAGAATGAACGTGGAGGCCAGAGCACAATGACTTAAAGTGACGAAGCACGATGATATCACAACCTTCGAAGGAAGATAAAGTTACAAGTTTCAATCTTGAAGGAAGAAAAAGTTATAAGAAAATGGCTAAGTGTTAGCTCAAGTGACAAAGATGAAGACCCTCAAGTGGAAGAAGTCAAAGAACAACGCCAAGAAAGAAGATCGGGAATAGTGTGAACGCGTCTACAAATGGAATCTTCTAGAAGGAATAATGGACATTATGGCTCATTTATTACCCCACTCTCCTTTGTGGCGGTTTTTAGGGAAAATCTTGTTTAGGGCTGAGGTGGCACGATTCTGGCCACTTTATTGATTGTAACCCTAGCCGTCTTTTGGGACTTGGCTAGCTATATAAAGGGGGAGTCCCCCTCATTTGTAATTCATTAGATATAGAGTCTAGACGTCAGACTAGAGAGTAGAGCGGAGGTACTTTAGTTGTAATATCTTAGCATAGTAGTTTAGATTGAAAAGGAAGGAAAGTTTTCCCTTTGGATACTTTGTAAGAAGTTGTCATGTATGCTTTCATAATAAAAGAATTTTCATTGATGGTGAATCTTTCTTGTTGTGAATATTGTTGAGGCTTCTTCATTCCTTCAATTCACGTGAAAGCATCTTTGAAGTAGCTTAAAGTAAAATAGTTTTCATTATCATGCAAATAGATGTTAGTTGTGGACTTGTGGTATTAATTGAGGCAACTTCATTTCTATCCATACCACTAGCGGCTTGCTGACGGCAGGTCTGCCTTGTGTGGTCAACTGGAAAATTTTACAAACTTAACTTTGATTGTGATTCATGTGTTTGTATGCGTCGTTCTAATGGTGCTTACATGTTGAGTTATAATTTAAAAACCTCTTGCCACTCCCTTGAAGATTGCACCGACTTTGTGTAAGTTGTCCAACGTGAGGCGGAGCAGAGTCTGGTCGAAGTCTGTCGAGATTGATCCCACATTCCATCCTTAGATAAAAGATTAACTTCTTAGGCCCTACACCCCTTTTAATTCAGTTCATTTCCTCGTTAGGATTAGAAACTTGTTTCATTTGCCAACCATCAATACGAAAGCTCCTTAGTCTACCGTCTTCGCTGTCACTAACAACAATTGTGTAAGTCCCCTGACATACTCAAAGAATACATCGAAATTTAACCGAGCCTTATTCTCAAAGCAGACTTAAGGAACCTGGAGTTGAAAGATGATCTACTGCAATCTTAGCATGTCAATACTTTGTTCAAGAGGATAGTTACATTGCTGAGACTTTATTCTCGTATTAAGCGCAACCCAAAACCACGCCAATCGTAGCTTCAGCTTAATCGATAGTTTACTTCATTAGGGTTTACGATAACTTGCATGCATTGCAAGAATCAGAGTGAACTCACAGGATTTTAGGGCTACTCTACACCTTGATGTACAGTCAAAGGTTTTGCTCATTGTAAATAACTTTTGCTTGAGAGAGAAATATATGCTGCGCCTACCTTGCCCTCAATATTGCTCTTTTGGTATTTGTTCATGCGTCTTTGCTATTACAGTTGAATGTTATGCCACATAGGGTTTCATGCGATTGTGATAGTGGATTCTTTCCATAGTTTAGATAAATATGTCTTGTGCATCTTTTATTGTTATGATCAAACGCTATGCCACATAGGGTTTCATAAGATTGTGATGATAAAACCGTTTTGTGAAGTCTTTACTATGCTGACCGAGTGTTATGCCACACAGGGTTTCATTGAGTTGTCATGGTAAATCTTCCCATAGTTTAGATAAATCTGTTTTGTGAATCTTTTATCATTACGATCAAGTGTTATGCCACACAGGGTTTCATAAGATTTTGATGATAAATCTGTTTTGTGAGTCTTTGCTATTATGATTAAGTGTTATGCCACATAGGGTTTCACAAGATTGTTATGGTAAATTCTTAAAATCTGTTTTGTGCCTTATAAACTTGTTCAGATTGAGATAATAGTTGCGCCACCTTGCCTTCAAGTAGAGAATCTGAATGCGTTTATCGTCTGATAGTCATAACCTTGTTCGCTTCATGCTCGGTCTTTTCTGGGAAACCGGATATAGAATTTAAGCCATTAAGTTTAGTTGTAGTTAGTGAATCTGGCGAACCGTGAGAAAATCTTTTCAGCTGCAACGATATAGTTTCTTGAGAAAGTTTGTAATCTCTACAGCTGAAACAAAAAGACAGAATTAGTTTAGTTTATTTCGCGTGCATTTTGTCACACAACCAGGAGCTTCCTCCTAATTTGAAGAGACTCTGTGACATGTCCGCATCTAACTCTTACTCCAGAGGTGCCAGTTGTTTACTAACGCCTACACTTCTATGTCATCCATTTCTAGGTCCTTGACTATGATGCTCTCCAAATACTCATCACTCTCAAGCTCAAGTTCCTCTGTTGGTAGTAGAATTGGAGGTAATTCATTGAGGCCATCTGCTTCAACCAATTCATCCACCAAGGCTGCAACTTCTCCATCAAGTGAAATTTGATCCCATTTTACTGATGGACCCTCCTTGTACCCAAGCTCTACACGAGAGAAAAGGTGAAATGAGCTATGAATGTACACTAAATCCTCCGCTTTCTTTGAGCCTAATCAGTTCCTCTTTAGTGAATGAATAAAACCATAAGTACTCCAATTCCTCTCACAAGATGAAGAGCTGGCTACTGCTGAGAGCAATCTTATTGCAAATGATTCCAATTCAAGGGTTTCACCTCCATGGTTCCACCACCACTCTATAGGGTCTTTTGTAATGTCCCCTTTTGGGATTGACCTAAATCTTGCCCTAGAATCACAAGTTTAATGTAGTTAGGGTTATAACTTATCAATTAAATGCTTTAAGCAAGATAGATCTAGGTTTAGGTCCTACAATCATGTTAGATAATATTCGAAATATAATTCATATGATCAAAACATATATAATAAATGTCTTATCTATTTAAACCATGTAAAAATATATAATTATTTCAAACTATATAAACTACACAATATCCATAATGCATATAGGAAGTTTGATCACAACAAGACTTGGACAAGAAACATGATAAGTCCGTCTGAAGCTATCCATTCTAAGGGCAAGAGTGGATATACCATCCCTCTTGGCCCCAAGTGGTAGACACACAGTCATCCAACATGAAGTGGCATACTTAGTGGATAAACTTGTATCTGCTTTCCCTATCCATGCTACCTTATCCATTCCTCTTATGATCGACAACCAATCCATGTAGAGATTGGGGAGAAGCTACCATAGGAGGCCTGTAGATTCTCCTTTCTAAGCCCAAGGGTGGTAATAACCCCCTTGGCTGTCGAAAGAACTCGAATTCCATCATACCATGGCACCAATGAGTTTAAACAGCGATCTTGGTCCATAATAGGCGGCAATAAATAAAAGATAAAATTTACTAAGAAAATGTTGCCAAAAGGCAACGATTGATAATGAAAAAAGTGCAGCAATAGGCATAGAAAATAGACATCGATTTGATATGTGAAGACGGCCATCGATTACAATTGTTAAGCAATTAAGAAATAAAGTCAGAAATTAAATGTCTTAAAAGCAGCAATTAGTGGTTTCTTAACAAAGGGGCATGTCCATTCAAAGGGACATCACCATTTGAAATGACAACTTCTCACATCATATCTAGTCGCATGCTATTTAAGGAGACTCTTAGTTCATTCAAACGTCATCGAAGATTGCAGATTAATATTCTTGGACAGCCAAGCAAGTGCTCTAAGGAGCCCATGACCAGCCTTTTGCATGGACACATGAATAATTATTGGAAATTCAGACATAGCAGCCAAAAAATTCACTAGTATAAGGTTATTATCAGAAACAGCAATCAGGTTGAGGCATTAGGCTCTTGATATCTAAGCGCATGTATTTAAAGTCATAAATCAGAAACAGCATTACCATTCTGAAATTTATATTCATTTCAGACTCCCTTTCAAGCAGAAATTCAAGTCTCATATTAACGTGGCATCTTTATCATCATATTATATATTATTATCAATATATGCATATCCAATAATCAACTGGTGTTAACCATTTTAAGTTGCTCTTTAGATAAGCTAAAAGTGCATCAATTGTATCATCTCTTAAGATTATTGGTTCTTGGCATCTTATCTATTAAAATTGAAGGCAAACCTTAAGAAAAATCTATAAGGGACATTACAATTAGTATCAGAGCTGGTAAAACCTGCCAGCCTGTGAAGGTGGATGAGTGAAAGGGAGAAAAGATACTATAATAGGGAAATAAGAAGACAGTGGGAACCTGCCCAAGCTCCAGAGGGAAGAACAACCTCCAATATCTTGGGCATCCACAAAGATTCCTCATTAAATAACAGCTCTGGATCTTGGAGTAGTAAACAAGGAGGCAGAAACATGGGAGATATAGACTTCACCAATCATATGGATCAATTCATGGCAGAACAAAAAACTACTCAACAGCGGATGGCACAATTATTGGACACATTGACTCAAGTCAAGATAAATACAAATAACAATAACAACCATGGTGGCAATAGTGGAGGCAATGAAGACAATTCAATCAACAATAGAACTCCGAATCGTCGTACTCCTACAACCAATTCTAGACCCATGATACCTACTTTCCCACCTAGAGTGGAACATCAAGAAGGCAATGCACCAACATTGGTAGAGTTGCAAGATCAGTTCCGCCAAGATTGGATAGACCAAGGACTCCAAACAGATATGTCCTGTTGGCGTTTAAATTCACACCTTTGGAATGTGAATTTGAAACGGACAGCTATGCACAGTAAAACTGCTCTTCAAATTAGGAGGGGAAGCTCCCTCTTGCTGATGGTGTGAAAAAAAGTAAATTAAAACTAATTCGCCTATCTTTTTATTTCAGCTAGAGCACAAGGTTTATCAAACACAAACGCCGCAGCTGAGATTTTCTGATTAAGAATTCCAACTACGACTAACTTAAGCTAAAGATGTTTCTAATATCTCAAGTAATATGCAGAGCAAGAGAATTAGAAATGAACAAGGTTGACTCTCTGACAAAGTGCTTCAATAAACCCTTTCCCAACATACACCTACTTACTTCTAATGTAAGTTGTTCATGCCCATAAAAGCATAAATGCATCAAACGAAGTCCTCAGACGCTATATCAAGGCAAAGGAGGCTCATGATTTTATCAAACTTCCTCGAACAGCGATTACACTAAACATTACGCATGGAACAAGAAATTGCAGCTAAAGAGGCTTGCAAATTGCTCTTACACAAAGAGAACAATTACAACAACTACTTGTTGGCTAGCAAAGAGACCAACAATTCGCTATCATAAATAATAATTGAACAACATCAATAACAAAAGAAGGCACTTAAGTCACCATGGTTATCACTAGCATGGTTAAAGAAAAACTACTGGCGCTCTTATTTGGCAGTGCTAAGAGGAGTAGGGAACCCTAAAATCCTTTGCCTTTACAATCTAGTGAGATATTATACCGAGCCAATTTTTTTTTGTTTTTTCACCTTTACCATTAACAACATTACAAAGCAGTGCACCCGTTAAGGTTAGATGAGAAAACCAAAACGTGCAAGAAAGCAACTCTAACCAGAATGGCACCGAGGATGGTGAGCATTGGTCAGAGGATCTAAAATAAACTGCTTATGCTGGAAAAGGAACTCGACGCCAAGTATGTGCTACCCAATCCAAAACGGAGTGAGGGGCGACCATATGACGGAGTGATTACAAAATCTACTGCTTGAAAGAAATTGCTGAATACAAAATCTACTGCTTGAAGGAAATTGCTGAAAGCTGAAAACCCTCAACACCCAGAATGTGCTTTCTAACCCGGAGTGGGATAGTAGCGACCATAGGGCGGAGATCTATCTATTACAACTTCAATAAAATGGAGCAATACAAATTCAAAGCAATAAGTTGGAGATGACTGCCAGTACTACTGGACAGTTTACAATTTCATATTATATGCCTGTCAAGATGTTAGAGCGGAATTTATCAACCATTACAATATCATCATCAATTCTTGGCTTGATTCAATATGCCACCAAAATCTCTACAATGAATAAGAGATGACATCGCTGTTTTCTTTGAATGACCAGAAATCAGACTTTGGCTGCTTTCCAAATCAGCCTAAGAACTCCAATCAAATGCTCGTGAATCCCCGAGATTGGGACTCTGCCCAATTCAATTCTAAATAAAATGCAATATAGTCTAGTAAGAAGACTTTTCAAGATAAAATTCCAAACACGATCTCAAAGCCTTCAATTTATTTTGCATCGATACCAAGACAATGCCGAATTTGGTACGCTCTAAAGGAAAAGGGCATCTGTTTTATAAAAATCAAATGGAAGCTTCATAAAATCTACCAATTGAAGGAAAAGGACGCTTGTGAACAATACAATGATTCACCGCTAGGATGCTGTCTTGCAAAATACGAAACGATGCCCAAACTAGGAGGTCTTCATCCCTCGAAGCAATCCAGAATCAATCCGGCAGCATAACGATGTATTTTCCAAGATAACCCCAATGATGCACCAAGACTCCTCTTTATAACCTTCAATTGACTTTGCAAAACCCTAAAATCAGCTTTAGGTCAAACTTCACCCTCCTCAAGATTGGGCGTACTTTCTCCTCAAGGCTTAATAAATGATATTTTAATTAAAACATCATACTTTGATTAAGGCGCCCATCATACCCTGCTTTGACTTAGGGAAATATTAAATCATTTCATAATGAAGGCGCCCCCCCTCAAGGAACCACCTTTTAAACACAACATTAAGTCATTAAGTCTAAGCCCATGGTCAACGTTTAATTATAATAATTAAACGTGACTTTTTAATTTCAATGACTTAACTTATTTCTCCGACAGTGCCCTGAAGCCAAAACTGAAGAAGTCAACTGAACATTCTGAAGCCGGGAGTCAACCATCCTGAGCACATCTGGAAACTGCCAAAAATAGAATTTACTAAAAATAGTAAATTCCAAAAAGTACTCTGAATGCTGAGACGAACATACCACTGCGAAGCCCTCTGAAAACCCAGAAGGAATCCGCCATTAAAACTATCATCTCCGAGCAATGATCTCCTCAAAATTAGGAAACCCTAATTTTAACTTCCGACTAGCCTCCGGGTTCCCAAAGAAAGGCTAACGGTCACTGAAAATGTCAGGCTTGAAATGGGGACATTACAGTCCGCCCTCCCCAAGATTGCTTGTCCTCAAGCAATCGCAAACTAGGATGCTGCAATATTTCATCATTTTCCCAAGTGGCATCCTCCATAGGCAGGTTCTTCCACTTTACCAAATATTCTCTGATAGTTCTATTCCTCAAGGAACGTTCTCTGACATCAAGTATCTCCTTGGGAACTAGAACCAACTGTCCTTCTTCATCCAACGGTGGCAACTGTGAAGAAGCAACTACATTGTGTCCAAGTGCCTTCTTGAGGCGAGACACGTGGAAGACGTTATGCACTTTGCTATCTGAAGGTAGCTCTAATTCATAAGCTACTGCCCCAACCTTTCTGATGACCCTAAATGGCCCATAGAAGCGAGGTTTGAGCTTCTCAGCTCCACTCTTCTTGAGAGTTGACTGTCTATAAGGTTGTAAGCGGAGATAGACCATATCCCCAACCTCAAAAGAACGCTCTACACGCTTCTGATCAGCATACAACTTCTGCTGATTTTGTGCAATCTGCAAATTATCCTTCAAGGATCTCATTATGTCCTGACTATGCTACAACAAATCCTTGGCTAATGGTGCTTTGCTGTCACCAAACACCAAATCTGCAAAGCTGGGTGCTTCATACCCATAAAGTGCCAAGAAGGGAGACATTTTGATTGACATATGGAAGGTAGAATTGTAACAGTACTCGCCTATGTGCAGCCACTTAACCCAAGCCTTCTGTTGTTCTGACACATAATTTCTCAAGTAGCCTTCCAACCACTTGTTTACCACCTCTGTTTGCCCGTCAGTTTGGGGGTGATAAATCGTGCTTGGGGTGAGCACAGTACCACTCATTCTAAAAACTTCCTGCCAAAAGGTACTTAGGAACTTACTGTCCCTATCACTTACAATATTCTTTGGCAAATCATGAAGTCTAAACACTTCTCGAAAAAACAAATCTGCAACTTGGGCTGCAGAAAAAGTGTTGGTAATGGAAAAGAAATGAGCAAACTTGGTTAATCTGTCAACTACCACATAAATGCAATCCTTCCCTTGGGCCTTGGGCAACCCAGTGATGAAATCCATTGAAATGCTTTCCCATTTTTTATTGGGAATTGGAAGTGGTTGCAGCAAACCGGCTGGCAATGTATGCTCATTTTTATTTGCTTGACAAACAGGACATTCCTGAATGTAGCGTTGAACCTCCCTCTTCAAACCTTTCCAAGAAAACCTTTCTCAGATCTGCCTATAGGTCTTGAAAAACCCTTGGTGACCAGCAACTGGAATGTCATGAAAATTCAAAAGAATCTTCTTCTTGAGCTTAGAATCAGTCACCAGAAAGATTCTTCCCTTATACTGAATCAAACCCTCAACCACCTGGTACTTTTCATCATGGAAAGTACCTTCCAGAATGCTGGTTGCAAACTGATTTTTTGCATAATCAGCAAGCAACATGTCTCTCCAATCTGCAGTAAGCTCACACAATGAGCTAAGATGAGGCCTTCTGGAGAGAGCATCGGCCACTACATTATTTTTCCCTTTGACATATTCAATGTCAAAGTCGTAAGCTTGAAGCTTACTCACCCATTTCTGTTGCCCCTCATTTAAATCCTTCTGGTGCATAAAATGCTTGAGGCTATTGTGGTCTGTTTTAACCACGAACTTATTCCCCACCAAGTACTGTCGGAACTTGGCTAATGCATGCATAATGGCAAGCATTTCTTTGTCATAAATTGAATATGACCTTTCCACACCCCTTAATTTTCGGCTTTCAAACACAATAGGGTGTTTGTCTTGCATCAGGACAGCACCAACTCCTTCACCCAATGCATCACACTGCAGCTCGAATGGCTTGGAGAAATCAGGGATAGCCAAAACTGGGCATGAGCTCATGATCTTCTTAAATTTGTCAAAAACAACTTGAGCCTTTTCTGACCAAACAAAGGCTCCCTTTTTGGTGAGATCAGTAAGGGGAGCCGCATTCTGAGAATACCCCTTTACGAATCTCCGATAAAAACCACACAGACCCAGAAAACCCTTCAACTGAGTCAAGCTCTCAGGAGGTGGCCAATCAACTACTGCTTTGATTTTTTCCGGATCCACCTTTACTCCCTCAGCACTGATTATGTGGCCAAGGTACAGTAACTCCACCATTCCAAATTCACATTTGGAAGCTTTAGCAAACAAGCTCTCCGATTCCATGATACTGAGCACTTCCTCCAAGTGCTTGAGGTGATCCTCCCACGTCTTGCTGTAGATCAGAATGTCATCAAAAAATATCAGCACAAACCTTCGTAACTGATTCTGGAAGACACGGTTCATGCAAGACTGAAAGGTTGCCGGAGCGTTAGTCAACCCAAATGGCATGACTAAGAATTCAAAATGGCCATAGTGACATCTGAAAGCTGTTTTTTCCACATCCGACCCCCTCATTCGTATCTGATGGTAACCCGACCTCAGATCAATCTTCGAAAAGAACTTAGCCCCATGTAGCTCATCAATGAGCTCATCTATTCTGGGAATGGGGTATCTATTCTTGATGGTGCTTTGGTTCAAAGCACGATAGTCCACGCACAGGCGCATGGTACCATCCTTCTTTTTCACAAGAACCACTGCAGATGCAAAGGGGCTCTTGCTTGGGCGTATGAAACCCATCTCCAAAAGTTCTCGGATATTCTTCTCGATCTCATCCTTTTGCCTCTTTGGATACCGATATGGAGTTGTGATCACCGGTTTAGCTCCTTCCTTGAGCTCTATGATGTGTTCTGAACCTCGATCAGGAGGAGGTCCAGGAGGTAAATCAGCAAACACTTTACTCTTTTTGGTGAGTAAAGATTTGATATCAGGAGGATGCTCTACTTTAGTTTCAGCTGGACTCGCTGGAAGAATCATGCACTCAGCAGCCCACTCCACTTGATCATGACGTATCAACTTCGCCATCCTCTTGAATGATACAATCCGAGGCCCACCATTTGACATTCCTCTCAACACCACCTTCTTCCCATCGGATTGAAACTTCAACTCCATAGTTTGCAGATTTAGTGAGATCTCTCTGAGAGATCGCAGCCATTGAATGCCAAGGACAGCATCCGTATCTCCAATATTGACCACATAGAAGTCATCCTTGACTTCGTAATTGCCCAATTGCATTGACATGTTCGGAATCCTCTTGATGCATGAGATGTGAAACCCATCCGCAACCATAACTCTGAACCCTTCAAAGTCTTCTGTTTGCAATCCTTTCTTTGCCACCACAACTTCGTCTATGAAGTTATGTGTTGCACCAGTGTCAATTAGAGCAACAATACGTTGCCCTTTGATCATCCCACGAACTTTAAAGGACTCATTCTTTTGGAAGCTCGAAAGTTGAGCCAATGTACCACCACTTTCTTTTTCACCTTCAGACTCTTCTGGAGTATTTTCTTCATCGCTGTCCTCAAAATCAGCTTGCTGATCAGAAAAATCAGAATTGCTTTCATCAGCTGTATAGAACTCAATTTGATGAATTTTAGCACCCTTTGGGCACACATGATCTTGGGACCATTTTTCCCAACAACGGAAACACAACCCCTTCCTTTGGAGTTCATTGATAGTCTCTGGATCCAATCTTGAGCCATGAGGTTTCTGTGGTTTAAACTCCTTATGGTGAGGCTTCTGATGAAACTTTTTCCCTCTATCCCCTTTGTGAAAAGCTGGTTTGGAATGGAACTTTGCTTTGGGAGCAGCCCACTCCATGTTTCTAGCTTTTTTCATTGCTTCTTGTAGGGACGGTGGATCAAAAGCTTTGATCCAACCCTTGATTGGCTCCATCAATCCTTCAGTGAATAGGATTACTAATCTTCTCTCTGTGGTTCCAGTGACCATAACTGAAAGTCTTTGAAACTCAGCTATGTAGGCATCCACAGTGCCATATTGTCTCAACTGTGCCAATTCCCTAAAATGCACTTATGGGTCCTTCTTCTCGAACCTCTCAATGAGTCTATTGGTGAACTCATCGTAGCTAGTGATAGACCCATGACCTAAGGTGACTAGGCCATCGTACCACCACTCATGCGCCACCCCATCTAGGTGTAGCGTAGCGAATCTAATCGCTTCTTCTTCAGCCATTGGCCTAAGTGCCAAATAGTTGTCTAGTTTTTGTAACCAAGCTCGAGCAGAATTATTATCGCTTCCATCAAAATGGGCAAGCGTAACCTTGTTCAGAGCTTGATTCCAATCTCCTTGTGCTGGGTTTCTTCTTTGATCATAGTTTCTCCCTTGGCCTTTATCCTTCCTTCTATACTCCATGTAATCATTGAAAGACATGTCAAGTTTTACTTCATCAGGAAGGGTGTCATACTCTGTACAGCCTATCCTCACCCTCTCCAAGGATGAAACATTTTCTTCGGGGTCAGGCTGTGGGATTGCTGGTGTCAAAAACGTGGGTTTGAATGGTCTAGCAGAAATGTAGGTTCTGCTAACTGAAGGTGGGGCACCATGACCATTGTGCTGGTTATTAGCACTATGCTCACCGACATGCACTGTATTGTTTTGTGGAGTATTCGGACCCAATCTCCCTAACATGAGAGAGAACATATCCAGCAAAGCATCCATCTTCTTATCAAGTCCTTGACCTAGATTGGCTGAATTGTCTATACCTTTCCCACTGTCACCTCTGTTGCCAGAACTTCTTTCATTATCCCCCATTTCTGTTTCTTGTGAAGGCTCCCAATTAGCCCTCAAAATCTCTGAAGCGGTTTGACCTTCTGGGGCTTGATACAACTGTGTCTGAACTGTGTCTCTCTTGTATACTCTTGCCAAATATCTCTGTTCTCTGTCACTCATAGAAAGCTGATTTCACAGGATGGCAGGATACGTGGCTCTGATACCACTGGAATATACCGAGCCAATTTTTTTTTGTTTTTTCAATTTACCATTAACAACATTACAAAGCAGTGCACCCGTTAAGGTTAGATGAGAAAACCAAAACGTGCAAGAAAGCAACTCTAACCAGAATGGCACCGATGATGGTGAGCATTGGTCAGAGGATCTAAAATAAACTGCTTATGCTGGAAGAGGAACTCGACGCCAAGTATGTGCTACCCAATCCAAAACGGAGTGAGGGGCGACCATATGACGGAGTGATTACAAAATCTACTGCTTGAAAGAAATTGCTGAATACAAAATCTACTGCTTGAAGGAAATTGCTGAAAGCTGAAAACCCTCAACACCCAGAATGTGCTTTCTAACCCGGAGTGGGATAGTAGCGACCATAGGGCGGAGATCTATCTATTACAACTTCAATAAAATGGAGCAATACAAATTCAAAGCAATAAGCTGGAGATGACTGCCAGTACTACTGGACAGTTTACAATTTCATATTATATGCCTGTCAAGATGTCAGAGCGGAATTTATCAACCATTACAATATCATCATCAATTCTTGGCTTGATTCAATATGCCAAATTAAAATCTCACAATGAATAAGAGATGACACTGCTGTTTTCTTGAATGACCAGAAATCTGTACTTTGCTGTTTCAAATCAGCAGTCGAAGAACCCAATCAAATGCTCGTAACTCGAGATTAACTTGCCCAATTCACTCGAAATAAAATGCAATATAGTCTAGTAAGAAAGACGCCTAAGACAGACCCTAAACACAGATCTCAAAGCCTTCAATTTATTTTGCACGGATACCAAGACAATGCTGAATGGTACGACCTAAAGGAAAAGGGGCGATCTGTTTTATAAAATCAATGGAAGCTTCATAAAATCTACCAATTGGAAGGAAAGGGACTTAGAACAATACAATGATTCACCGCTAGATGTTGTCTTGCAAACATGAAACGATGCCCAAACTAGGAGGTCTTCATCCCTCGAAGCAATCCAGAATCAATCCGGCAGCATAACGGTGTAATTTCCAAGATAACCCCAATGATGCACCAAGACTCCTCTTTATAACCTTCAATTGACTTTGCAAAACCCTAAAATCAGCTTTTAGGTCAAACTTCACCCTCCTCAAGATTGGGCGTACTTTCTCCTCAAGGCTTAATAAATGATATTTTAATTAAAACATCATACTTTGATTAAGGCGCCCATCATACCCTGCTTTGACTTAGGGAAATATTAAATCATTTCATAATGAAGGCGCCCCCCTCAAGGAACCACCTTTTAAACACAACATTAAGTCATTAAGTCTAAGCCCATGGTCAACGTTTAATTATAATAATTAAAACGTGACTTTTTAATTTAAATGACTTAACTTATTTCTCCGACAGTGCCCTGAAGCCCAAAGCTGAAGAAGTCAATGATCATTCTGAAGCCGGAGTCAACCATCCTGAGCACATTTGGAAACTGCCAAAAATAGAATTTACTAAAAATAGTAAATTCCAAAAAGTACTCTGAATGCTGAGACGAACATACCACTGCGAAGCCCTCTGAAAACCCAGAAGGAATCCGCCATTAAAACTATCATCTCCAGCAATGATCTCCTCAAAATTAGGAAACCCTAATTTTAACTTCCGACTAGAAGCCTCCGGGTTCCCAAAGAAAGGCTAACGGTCACTGAAAATGTCGCCCGAATGGGGATTATTATATCTAGGGCTTGCTCAGCAAGCAAGCTTTATTTCTAAATCTAGAAAGAAGATAACATCTAACACCTAAGAAAGCAGGAAATGCAGGAAATGCCAACTATTACAATTTATCTTCTTTCTCTTCTCAAAGAATGGATAAGAATTGTTCCGAGAATAGAAAGAAAGCTAGAAGAAAGCAGCTTTAGATTTCAATCACATCTGCTAGAAAGTTGGAAATTGTGTCCCAATTCGGTGCATCTATACCATCAATAGCAAAGTTGCACTTTTCTAAGATATCCTCTCCATCTGCAATTGATCTCAAGAAAAATTTGATCTCATTGGCCACTTTCTTAAACTTTGCTAACATCATGGAAATGTGACTTGGTAGAGTTTTATGTTTTTCCTTCATCCACTTTTGTGCAATCTTCTTACTATACTTGTCCTTATGCACTTCCCACATCCTTTCACATTCACTCTTAGAGATAGTGACACTTTCAAGCCAAGGAGGAATGGAAAAGCATCTCTCGATCACATCAGGTTTCAGACTGCAAATCAATCTGTCATCAACTGATTGAATCTCCCTTGTAGCCGGATTGTAATGCTTGATGCAAGCGATTACAAACTCGAGGCTCTGAACCAAAATAGGAATAGACGCTGGCTACTGCGAGGAGTCCGGAGTGTCCCAAGTTTTTGATTGAAGTGTTACCTGCGCTCTCCAAAGCATGTAGACCAAACACCGGCTTGACGTGATGCAAGTCCTTCTCAGCTGTTTTGATAAAATCGTGGTAGAGGGCTGATTTGGTCTTGAAATCATTAGGAGTGTATTCCATTTCGAAAACCTTGAAGAATGACTGTAAACTCACCTAAGTTCAGACAAGTTTTGAGCAACTTACTATTTTTAGAATGCTCCCTCCAATGGACAAATTTTTTGAATTTTTTCTAAGATATGGGTTTTGCTCAAAATTTCGTTGCAAAACAACCTAGATCGTACCGCTTTTTGAAAATTTTGAATTTATGAAATTAAAAAAGCAGCAAACCCTAATTTTTCAAGTCGTAAAAGCCGGCACGGGTTTTGTTCAAAAATGCAATTAGAAAATACCTAGCTTGATCAGGATTTGAAAGTCAGGATGACCATCGAAAAAGCAGCCAACCCTAGAATTTGAAATTTTCTTTAAAACTATGATATGGGTTTTTCTTTTAGAAGACCGCTTTGAGGAATCTGCATGATCAAATTTGAAAACACCGAAGATTTCACCGACATGCAAAGAAAAAGCAAAATGCCGTGAACTTGGAGAAAATTTCTTGAAAATTCTTCAAAAGAATGAGTTGCTATAGACCAAAAGGCTGAAAAATTGAACTCTGATCTTCTCCTGAAAATTCTTGATCTTCTGGATGGAAAAAACATGAAAAAGCAAGGGTTTATATTGCTGCTCTGAAAACTTGATGAAAAATTTCTGAAAATCAGCAAGTTGAAGCTTTTGAATCTTGAAATAACACTTCAAATTTGCTGCTCCACTTCTCCTCTTTGGACGCCACCTGCAAAAATAATGAAAATTGCATTGAAGAGATGTATTAAATAGACTTAGGGTTTGAAATAGGTTTGCTTTCTTTTGTTTTTATCCATGCAAACCCTAAAATCTTCACATGCATCGAACTTGGACATTCACTTCATCTTGCAATCTTGAAACTTTTGAAAATTTGGCTAAGTCATGACAAGTTGGGCGCCCTTCTTAGCTAGGGGCACCAACTTCCTCCAGAGTTAGTCATTTTCAGACAATTTTCAACTTTTCACAATTTTGAACCCCTACTTTCACCCTGATCTCCGGCTTCCAAATTGATCTGATGAACAAGCTGGATGATTAGTCGCGTAGGCTGATTGATTCTGAGAAGATCACCCTGGAGGGACTTCATGCTAAAAACTTCGTTTTGACCTTCAAATTCATGGGAGCCTATTTCCTCCAAGGGCTCTGAACTTTCACAGTGTTAGCCATTTTTACATGATTTTCAATTTCTTCATTTCCCTTTGACTTTTTGATGACATCTTGATTCCAGGAGCTATGCTGATCTGATTGTCTGGCTGACAGCCAGGCCGGATAGCTCGATTGAATCAAGAGTGCACTTTAGACTGTGTCTACAAATTTTATCATCTCTCGTGACCTTCAAAACCTTGGGCACCTCTTTCTAGCTCTTACTTGGACATCGTAGAGACTTAGAATATTTTCTTGTTTCTTATCTCTTCTACGCATTTCCATCCCGGCCAAATCTGAAGTTCCAAGCCGCCTTTTTCCATAGACTGATGGTTATGCTCGTTGAAAAGCTAAAGAGATTCCAAGAGGGGTCTTCTAGAGACACTTTTGTCAAAAAGTTGAATTTGGGCCTTCAAAAGCTTGGGCGCCCTTGGCAAGCTGGGGCGCCCAACTTCACCAGACAGTCAATTTTTTGCAATTTTCACCTTTGCTTTTGAATTTTGATTTTCAGCTCTTATCAAACCCTCCATTCAGCTTTTTACATCTAGTGAATGCCAACTCTGTTTAATGCGTCGAAGGTCTCGTTGGAAAGCTTGATCAACTCTCAAGAAGTCACATTAGGGCTTTGTCTGCAAATTCATCTATTTGAGCCCTCAAAATCTTGGGCGCCCTTTCTCTCCAGGGGCACCTATTTGCTCCAGACTTAACCATTTTCTTCTGATTTTTATTTTCAAATTCAAACCTTCATTCTGTACCTTCCACTTGGATCTGGATTTGCCGGAGATTGGCTAGTCGGATGCCCTGACGAAGATATCCGCTGCAAAGCTGACCGAATTCCAAAGAGATTGATCCCATCTGCAAACCCTAACTGCTGAGTTAGGCTTCTCAAAAAGTTGGGCGCCCCTGGGCACTTGGGGCGCCCAAAGTTCCCAGACTTAGAAATTTTTCAAACATTTTCGCGATTTCCATTATGTCTTCTGTTTGAAACTCCTCCATTTGACCTTGAATTCCAAGTGACTGGATGATCTGGTGACTACATTGTTGGATTCGTTGCGGAGCTAGGAGGATTCTGAATAACTTTGCTTGAGAGCTCGAACCCAAATTCGATCATCTGATGCCCTAAAAAGATGGGCACCAAACTTCACCCGATGCGCCCATGGCTGGCAATGTTAGTCAAATTTTACCCTCCTTCGTTCTTCGTGCATGTTCATCAACTCAACTTTTGCTCAGTGCTTGCCTGTTGGATCTAGCACCTGGCAGCTGACTAACCTCCATTGATGACTTTTGAAGCTCCCAAAATGCTTTCTGAAATTGAAAAAGCAAAATAGACCCATTAGGGCAAAACTGATTATTTCTCGATTCTGACTGTACCAGCCTAATGTGGAAGTATTTTGAGCCAATCAAAATTAGTTTGAACCCTAACGGACCAACTTTCTATTTTTAAAAAATTTTGCCAGTATCCGTTTTGAAAGAAACCCAGAAAAAGTTACTATTTTTAGAAAATCTCTAAAAATAGCAATTTTCCTAAAAAGTAGGGATGAAAAACTGAGATCTGGGTTTTGTAGATTAGGTCGCTCTTAGCAGACCCGGATCGTCAAATTTTGGAAATTTTGAGTTTTTGCCCCTCATGCAAAACACACTCAAATTTTGACCTTTTTGACAAATTTAAGAGGATTTTTACTCATTTCTTCAAAATGTCTAAGTGTAGCAAAAAATTTTAATTTGGGGTACAACATGTCCCTAAGAGATTACATGGACCTAAGAATGAAGTATTTACCCAATAGGGGTAATAGAGACCATTATAATAATCTAAGGATGAAGATTGGTAAGCTTAGCTTACCATACTTTGATGGATCGGGAAAGACCACACCACAAGCGTGGGTTCAAAAGGTTGATACATACTTTCAACTCAACCCCATGCCCAAGAATGAAGCAATCACATATGTTGCCTTACGTCTAGACAGGGTGGCTCATGAATGGTGGTACCATGCCATGATCACTTTGGGCCATGAACAAATTACTTCATTGGAATTCACAGAGAAACTAATAGAGAGGTTTGACAACAAGGATCCTAAACTCCACTTCAAAGAATTGGCACAACTTAAGCAAAGTGGAACCATTGATGAATATATTGCAGACTTCCAAAGACTTTCCGTGTTGCTCACCAACATTTCTGAAAGAAGGTTGGTTGTTCTATTCATGGATGGCCTAATGGATCCTCTAAGAGGTTGGGTCAAAGCCCTCAACCCTAGTACACTTCAAGAAGCAATTAAGAAGGCTAGGGATATGGACTCGAGTACAACAAAAAACAAAATGCCATCAAAGGGATCATCATTCCAAAAAGACCAAGCAAAACAACCTTTCTCAAAGGAATGGCCAAAAAGGAACAAAATGGATGAAGAAACCAAACAAGAGTTAAGGAGAAAGAAACTTTGTTTTACTTGCAAAGAACCTTGGGCACCAAGACATAGATGCCTTGGTAAAGGGAAGGTTCATTATATCGAGGTTGTGCCCGCTAGTGATGAAGAAGACAAATCTGATCTAAGTAGCGAGAAAGATGAAATGGAGGAAGAACCATCAAAGGTAAAGGAGTCCCCACCTAAAGAAAGAAAGGATGGTGTAATTGCCACTATGACCAAAACTCCAAGGTTTAATTCATTTAAAGTTTGTGGTGAATTGCAAGGACAAAGGATAATGGTGCTAATTGATAGCGGAGCCACTCATAACTTTATCAATTCAGCCTTGGTTGCCAAGAAAGGACTTCAACCAGTTCGACATGAAGGGTTTAATGTGATGGTGGCAGATGGCTACCAAATATCTTGTTCAACAAAGGTTCCAAAATTGAAATTCACAATTAGTGACTACACCGTCACCGATGATTTTTATGTTGTGGAGTTGGGTGATATCTATGCTATACTTGGTATCCAATGGATGATGTCTATTGTTAAGTACTCACAAAAATTTCAAACAATGGAGTTTAAGTTCAAGGTGAATGGTAAGAAAGTGGTATTTAAGGGACTATCTGACAGAGCACCTCGGGTGGCATCAGCCAAAAAGATGGAGAGCATATTTAGACATGGAGATATAGCTTGGGCCTCACAATGTCTTGTTTCCCCCAAATCAATAAGCAACAAGCCCAAGTATTATCAAGATGACTTACTGCCAATATTGGATAAGCATAGTCTATTTTTTGGGGACATACCACCAAGGAAACCACCTCATAGTGGATTTGAACACTCTATCGAATTAGAAGAGGGTGCAAA
>VDFB02183278.1:0-37811 GCA_007258455.2 Sequoia sempervirens | reverse complement strand
AATTCAATACAGACAACTTAAAATTAATTATTCCTCTCTTTTCTGTCCCATTAGCCTATGGGAAAAATTAAGGAAATATGCTAAGCCCTTCAATAACTTACACTCAAGAAGGGAACATGACAACTGATCTACAGACAAATAGAACCCTCTTAGTGTAAGGATACCCAATTTAGCTACCACTAACATGCCTATAACTACAAATCAAAACGACAATTCAATGGAAAAAAGGATATCTAGCATATTCTACTCAAAATAGAAATATCTACAATTTCCAATAAGCAATTCCTTAAAAACAAGATCCTTAAGAGACATGCAGATTTACTTGAAGATTAAATTAAATGCGTTTAAAAAGATTCGTTTAGTTTGTATCAAAACATGTATTGTGAACGAAAAAACAGTTCATTTAAGGTTTGATCAATTTCGTGCCTAACTATAATGTCCCTGATTCCCGATTAGTCGCCACTGAGATAATTTAATTAATTAAATATTAAATTGTCCCAAAATAATATTTGAGGATATTTATATTTAATTAATTAATAAAACATTAAAATAACATTATTAAATAATATGCTCAAATATTAAATACAATTATTTTATAATGGCGGATATTTAATATTAAAATATGAAAAGGTGGTCAACTATAAAAGGTGGCAAAATGGAATTCATTATATCACTTGAAAATATAATCTTTGAAGAATTTGGGAATTTTAGAGAGTTGGGCTTTCTAGGAACTAGAGGACGAAAACCCTCAACTTTCAATATGGATTGAACGAAAACTCAATTTCATTGAAGAGCGGATTCACACAAGATTCACAATTGCGCTTCAATGAACGGTTGAACGATTTGGAAAATTTGTGAAGTCTTTTGTAAAGACAAATTTCAAAGGGTTTATGGTAATTTTCAGAGTTGAAGAGTTTGTAGGATATTCAAGGTTTGAGGTGGAGTTGCAAAGTTTGGATGAAATTTCAAAGTGTTGGGTTTTAAGTTTGCAGACGAATATCTGAAAACAAAATAAAATATCATATCAGTTTGGGACTATCGAACTAATCCCAATATTTTCAGATGGTCATTTATTGGTCTTGAGGTTGTTGAAGGAATCGATATTCTATGAGGAGGTATCAAATTTCCTAAGTACCTATCACAACTTGCATATATATTCATCCACAAACTTGGGTTAAGTTAGTCGTGTCATTCCCGAAAGCAATCTCAACACTTTATGGAGGGTGTCGTCCCAGTTTTGGCTTATTAAGTGTGACGTGGAGGATGGATAGCTGAGTGTTCCCAGTCGCACCCCCTTCCAGGACTTGTGCAAATTTATTTATATTAAAAAGGGGAGACGTGTGCTGCTAGGGAGTCAATTTCATGTTATAAACCAATGTTCAGTACTCTAAATTCAATGCAGACTTTATGGATACTATGGGAGGTGCCTAATAGTCTGGTAACAGCCGCCGCCCTCATATATTGCTATTCACAGCCCTAAATCATTCGCCACTTTTCTAAGGCAGTGCCATACCTTATCGGGTCTGCTAAGAGGCAACTTAGTCAGAGCAGGTCAAGCCAGTCAATAG
Source organism: Sequoia sempervirens (assembly GCA_007258455.2). Taxonomy (NCBI): domain Eukaryota; kingdom Viridiplantae; phylum Streptophyta; class Pinopsida; order Cupressales; family Cupressaceae; genus Sequoia; species Sequoia sempervirens. The sequence goes on along the minus strand of VDFB02183278.1, from coordinate 36,243 downwards.
CTTATTGACCATTATCGGGGCATTTAAACCACCAATTATCTTCTTATTGACTGCCATTCCAATTAGGAGAGGGACGCAGCAGATGTGGGATGTGCTACACAAGGAAAATAGCGCTTGATATGGTTGTATGGTGACTGGAGTATTCAAGGTCAGCGATTATTGATATTGATATTTTTGAATATTTGATTTTATGTAATGTCCAATTTAAATAATTATATCAGTAGTCCCCAAAGTATTCATTATTGTCATATGGTGTATGTTGATTACATTTAATTCAAGCTGAGTTTGAATATGAAGACCTGTTTTTTAGCAAATTCAACAAGAGAACTGCATTCTAGATTAGTACTTCGATGGACACAACTAAAAACCCACACGAAACAACATTATGAAAACTGTTTGACAAATGTCTGAGTAGACCGATGGATGAAAGTGAAAAGAATTTGTGTCCAAAATTACCTCAGGATACTACACTAACAAACTGGTGCCTAAATCCATTAGACAAAATGTTACTTAAGTCACAACACAATCAAGAAAATTTACAGTTTATCTACTTATATTACAAAATGTGCATTTCATAACATCAACTCTTCTAAGAATTTCAAATGAATATGTAATGTCTGTCATGTCCCCGGAATCATAAAATTAAAGATAACAAAATATATTAAGAATGTTAAATTATAATTGTCAAAGACCATATTATAATCATTATATATTATAAATATTAAAATATAAACAGTTTAATATTATTACTATGCTATAATAGATATTGAAATATATAAAATTAATATAAAACTAAAACATACAATAATACTATAATTATCAAATATAGAATTATAAATAATATTATAGTCCAGCAACTCACCTCATTATCCCGAGCAAATAATATTACCATCCACCGCTCAAGGCTAAGGCATTTGAATATATACAAGAAGTCGATTGTTTCCATTATTGGGTCCTGTATCTGAAGGAATGTTTAAATAAAACAGAGGCAATTAATATTTGAACATTGTTCTCCATTGCAAAGCGTCGCTATGAATTCATCATGTTATCCATGAGTGGGGCCCTGTCGTCAATCCCTGTTGGTTGAGACTGCGGAAGATCACAGATTGTGAACTCATGGGAATTTTCACGTATATGTCGGTTAGAGGAATAGCGAGATTCCTAGAGGACCTCAATAATGAGATAGAAGGTGACGCTAAAGAAGGGAATCGCAATTAGCAGATATAGTTGATGTGAGTACATTGGGAACACTAGTATTCAATACTATCAGGTTTTCTTTCAGAAATCATTGCCATAACTATTCGGGTTCTAATGCCAATACCATCGATGGTATGAAAGACATGTTTAGTTTGTTTGCCTACGGAATGTAATTCAAGTACTACGTACTACTGGCAAACTAAGTCATGTGCAGAACATAGAACAGAATAATAGAATAGAAACTTTATTCATCATCAGGAATATTACCATGTACAATCACAGAGTATCAACAGTGCTTATCAGTATAACCATCGGCACATGACTATTTCCCGACTACAGCAACTGACTACATATAACGTTCGGCGGTAGTTAGATAACCAACCGATACGACGTTTCATAACAACATTAACATTAATCGAGACTTGATTACCCGAAAGTACATGACATATATTATTCTCACTAACTATTGTTTTATTAGCAATTGGCCGACTACGACCGACTACAACAAAGTAAAGATATACTACTTACATCATCCCCCCCTACAAAGTAGTCGTCTTCCAGAAGACTGAAAATAAAAAATGCCAACTCCTCGTCCTTTTCGTGTAATTGATTCTCCCTCTGTGCTGAAAGTCGTTGTGCATCGGCCACCTAGGTATCATTCTCTATCAACTAACCCAATACTCTATCCCTTACTCTATCCCTTTCTGCTAACTTCTCGAGAGTTGTCACTCTCATTTGCTCGGCTGCCAACTGCTCTTGCAATTGTACTACATTGGCTGGCTGTATTGCAAATGGACAAATCCAATAAATTTGATGGGGGTCTGGGGGCAACGCCCCCAGCGGGGTCAAGGGGCAGCGCCCCCTGCGGGGGTCTGGGGGCAGTGCCCCCAACGGGTTCGAGGGGCAGCGCCCCTCGCGGGGTCCAAGGGCTGATGAAGCTGAAAAATACAAATTTTGCATTGTTTTTCTTTACTTTATCTCGATCGATGAATGGTACGACTTCTTGCTGCTTGCTACTTACGGCTTCTCTCTCCTACTTTGTCCGTACGCCCTGAGGGATAAAAAACTGTCGTATGACCTGATCTTAGAGATGCCGTACGACCAATGAGTTCTTAGTACGCCGTACGATGTGAAGAATTGCTGAGTGTTCCTTAACCAAGATAAAAATCCGTACGACCCTTAAATTGCAATGTCGTACGACTTGGATAACTAGTGAAGTTCTTACAATATGCAGACTCTGTGAATGCCGTACGATGCAGTTCCCCTGTAAATGCCGTACGATTAAGATCTCTTTTAAATGCCGTACGATGTAAGGATGTCGTACGACCTTCTTGACCACCTCATGACTCCGTACGAATTGAGAAGATGCTAAATATTGTACGATGTAGATCTCTCCTAGATGTCGTACGACTTGCAAATAGTCTGGATGATGCCGTACGACTTGAGAATAGCCTGGATGCCGTACAACCTTGAGACACTGTGAATGTCGTACGATGTGATCGATGTGATTGAGGGTAATAGTCCGCCGTACTGTGAAAACTCTTGCGTACCTTATACCAGCTCTCCTGTAGGTCGATACATTTCTTCCTTGGAGTCGTTCTTCCCTTCTTTGGTTCCTTTTATGCTTTCGCCCTATTATTCCCAGTGTGTTATATGGTCGTACATCGTACTCCTTGGCCGAGCTTAGGCTACGTTGCACTTTAAGGTTTCCTCTTTTAATACTTCGCCGTGTTTTATCTCCCTCGGCGACTTTTTCCCGAGATTGATGAGCCCGGAGCATTGATTTCGATGGACGATTTCGGATTTATTTGAGCGGATGCCGATTAACGTGATGCTTAATCCCCGAGGACATTGCTCGAGCGGATTTTGATATGGACGCGACGTGGATTTCGTGATGATTTCGACTTTTTCTTCGATGATCCTGACATACCTTTCCGGGATGATGCGGATGACGGAGTTGACGGATGCGACGGAGTGATGCTTTATCTTCTGACGCGGAGCGGATTTCGCCGAGATGCTGATGGACTTATTTTCTTTTTCTCATCTCGTGACCGCTCGGATTTGTGGACCAATAGTGTATCGTCCAGCTTTGATAGCTACTCTTTCTTTGTACTCTCCATTCTCGGCCGGAAATGTTTGGCTGGGCCTTCCCTGTTTCTCTTCTTCCTTGATTTCCCCGATTTGTAGCATGTTACACTCTCGGTGGAACACTTCATAGTCTTCCATCTGCCAATGAAATAAGCCATTCAACGAGCTTGTCTCGTCCTCTGAACAACTCTCGAGTTCAAGTACGCCTTCGGCGTTTGGTTCCATAGCTTTCCTTCCTTCGTCCACATCCGACTCACCTCCATCCGATTCAGATCCAAAGGAAGCCAATTCTTCGCTCACGGCCTAGTTCTTCAAGTCAATGACGTACTTTCGCCTGTTGTTCTCGATCGAGAGTGTTCCTCTTCCAATTATGATTTGCTCAAGCGGGTTATCACCTATCCTCTCCCAAGTAGTGTATCATCGATGCTTCTTTGTGCTGGGATGACATGTACTTAGCAAAACTGCTAGGTGCCAATCGGGTTACCCACAAGGCCATCAGTGTTCCTAATGGCTTGATACCATGTTGATCAACACCCACCAGTTGGAATGTCGGTGGCCAAAGTGTAGGCTTCCCGAGACTCTTCCATGTGTCTTCAGATAGTACGTTGACTCTCGATCCTCCGTCGACGATAGTATTTGTCAAGATATTCCCTTTGATCTCCATATGCACGACCGCTGGCATCTTCCTGATGTTCGTTGTGAGCAATATTGGCTCGATTGTTTGTTTACCGTACGGTGGCAGTTCTGGTATCAATTCTTTCCTTCATTCCTCCGATTGCGGTTGCTTGCCATCCCCGACGATGTTTGTGATCACCAGTCCCAACTGCGGCATAGTCTGGAGAAGGTCAATTACTTTGATTGGTATGGTGGTCTACAGTACCTGCCGTACGATGTTGGTTCCCGCCTCCGACCGCCGAGAGGCTCCTGGCTTCTCCAAAGGTACTTTGTTTCTTTTCGCCATCGCCAAGTGGGATCCACTTCGGCTTTTGCTTCCTTCATCCTTTGTTTCTCCGGGTATTACGAATCTGGCGTGGGGTACTCCTTTTGTTTGTGCTCGCGTGATCGCCAAGCATTTTGTTCTTCTACTCAAAGATGTGGGATACCTCTTTGCTTAGGGCATCTGCTATCTTCATGATCGCTTGGTCCACACCATTTACACAATCTCCCTCCTGAACCTTGACCGTTCTGGCAGTCCCTGGCAAAGTGGCCCCATTCGTTGTTCTTCCTGCATTGGATCATGGGCCTTCCTTTTGCATCGTACTGTATCATGTTTCTCAGACTTTTGTTGCTTCGGTAGCCTCCAGGGGATGCATTGCTATTGTACTGGGGCTTTGGTGGTGTGTTTGGTGGTGTTGACGGCTCTCCATGAGTGAAGAGTACTTATGCACTGCTTTTTTCGCTTTGTATGCAGACTCTTTGACTAATGTCCCATCACTCTAAGGAGGACGCAAAAATAAGTTCCCTCTCTTGGGATAGTTCTCATTGCAGGACCTTCCGCGATTGCGCTCATAACCTACGCTCCGGTTTCTCTCAGATTCTTTTGCCGTCTTCAATTCTTTCTTTCATCATTCAGATCATATTCTTCCAGTGCTTGTATTGTTTTGATCCACCGATTGCCGTCCAGATTTCCTCCTTTGCCGTCGCTTCTTTTTTCCTGAGGATGTTTTATTTTTCACTTTGCGTCCATTGCCCATTGTATTCTTTTCGGGCGAGCGACGGCGGTATGACTTTATTTTCTTCCTTAATGACCTGGCAAGCCCTCAATGAACCATCTTTTCTTCAACCTGTCGGCCGGCTGTGCCTCCAATTCCCCCAACAAATCTTTAAGTCTTCGGTTGTAGGTCCGCACACTCTCGTGCTTTCCTTGCTTGGTATTGTATATCTCTGCAACAATCTCGCTGTCATCTCGAAGAAGTTTGAACTCCTCCTGGAAAGCTTTCTTCAATAACCTCCATGTAGCTTTCTGTGCTTGATCCAATTCAGAGTACCAATCAATGGCACTCTCTCTGAGTGTCGCTGGAAATGCTTTCAGCCACTGGTCGGGATCATCCTGTCCACTGGCTATCCAAATAGTCTCACATGTCTTACAGTGCCGTACGGGATCTTCAGACCCATTCCCCATGAACTTCGGCAGCTTTTGCCGCTCCGGATGAGCCATCGTTCCCCGCTGTCCTCCTTGTGTGTTGGACCCGATTAGACTGGTTTCTCACTCACGCTCCTAAGGGCCACTTTGTACGTCCCCTTTCAGCATAACTCATGTTTTGTCGTTAGCCTATTTTCTCATGGTCCCATAGGCTAGCCGGGGCACAAAAGGGATCTTGGAGAATTGTTGCCTAGGCATTTTCAATTGTGGGTCATTCTGAGGTGATTTGATGCAGTTGGGCATACTTACTATTTATAGTAAGTCACTTTGGGATGGTCCAAATCTTCAGCGACATCAGTGGTTTCAGGAATGATGTTCAGATGAATGGCAAATATTTATAGTCACTTAATAATTATTTATTTAAGCAAAGTATAAAGTTAAATTAAATATTTAACTTTATTTAATAAATGACTATAGTGGGACAATAAAGTATTATGTCTTAAATATTAAATGTCCCCTTACACTCAAAAAGGTATAGTGAGCACATAAGTGGGATAAAATATTATAAAGTGTTTTATTATCCCACATTGGCAAGACAAGTGAGTGGGCCCTTATGAAGAAGTTATAAAATGGATTGAAGAAGCTCACTTTCAGCATGCTTAGTTTATGCTTGGATGAGATGAAGGTTATGCTATTGGATTTCTCAGGAATTTGATTATTGGGCTTGGAGGACGAAATCCCTCTTTGTCAACATTCTTCTCGTTGTTGCAAGATATAGTCAGGAGAATTAATGGTGTTTTCATTCAGGAAACACAGTGGGCTTCATTGGTGAGTTTGCATAGAGTTTTACAAGAGTTTGAAGTGCTGATCAGAAGTTGGTACCCGTGAATAGTGATTTCGCTACAGTTGCCGTGAACAGTGAATTGCTACAGTAGCCGTGAACAGTGAATTCGCTACAGTACCCATGAATAGCGATTTTGCTACAGTTCCTGTGAATAGTAAAATTGCTACAGTACCACCGAGATTCAGAGTTATATGAGATTGGGAATTAAGAATCATACTTGTTGCTGTGGCATGGAGGTCTTTCATCTTCATATACCTCTGTTTGATCTGAGTTTGCATTCTAGGCCTTGGCGCATCTTATACCAGGTCTGAAACACATTTTATCAGCCTTTCCTGATTGCTGTTAGTAGTCAGTTTGGAATTTGTGAGCATTAATTCACTACTGTACATGTCTGAGTCCATACTTATATGTTTATGCTCTTCATCAAGTTCAGACTGAACTTATAATAGTCTGAAGTTTATTGCTTTTCAGTCAAATGTTAGCATATTGAAAAGAGGAGTATGATTGTCAGAATTGAATGAGCAGTCAGTCTGAAATAAATCATGTATCTTATGTTGCTGCTGTCTCAGATTGTTAGTATCTGAAAGATGCCTTGTCGTAGTTTACTTTCTGAGCTTTCATGTTTCTGAAATCACTACTTACTATCACTCAGAAGTAGGCCTAAGGATCAGTATTTGTTTATCAACAATAGATACTATTGTATATCTACTCAAATTGAAGTATTGAGATATGGTTATTAAAGTGTTATGCATTTCACTTGCAAACTGTTCTGACACATGCTATGGAAGGAATTGAATTTGATTAAATGGAAGATATATTAAATTGAAAAGTCACAAATAATTTATAATACTAAAAAGGAGGTAGACCATTACAGTGGTATCAGAGCCAAAAATTCTGCCAGCCTGTGAGGTCTTTATGAGTGACAAAGACAGTTTTACTGAAGTTTGAAGACAAATCTGGGAGAAAAGGTACGCAAGAATCAATATTCAGGAAAATCGTGGTTTTTCTTTATAGTTGATTTAAATCTGAAGTCATTCAGTATAGTCTGTGCCAAGCTCAGAGGAGGGATCGCCAATTGTTGGAGCGATTCAAAGAGACGATTTACTCAATGTTCAGAATAAGACAAAGTCAGCAACCAACGCAAAGCTGAAGGAAGCCATTCTATTGATAAAGACAAAATACCTAACGCTGAGGAAGTCCGCTGGAAAGCATCAATCGGTTTAATCACCTGAAGCGTGGCACTTGTTGGGAATTTTGGCGCATCCAGTTAGTAGAAGTTAGGCGCTTGTGGAGGAAGGTTCATTTGGATTTCACAGTGCTGGTTACTTCTCCAAAAAGCATCGTTCCAGGTTCATCACAAATTCATATTGTATTTCATTACCATAATCTGCTGGTATTTAGCAGATTCATTATCTATTCAGCAAGCACATCATTGTAATCGTCATCAAACCCAGGTCTGCATAATATACTGCTGACTTTAACAGTTTTTGTATTTACATCATCTCATGAATGTTGAGTTGTGCATTGTAAGCAGACTACCATGTTGAACTGTACGGAAGGCTTGAAATCAATCAAGACTACATTACGATAATATGGAAACATAGTTAGCATGTCAAATGTTTGTAGAAATTCCTATCTGCTGTAGCTGCTCATGTTATGAATTGCCAGTCATCTTAACTGCATATGAAACTTCAACAATACTTGCATTGTAGTTTAGTCTTTAGTAGAAGTGATTGGAATCTTGTTATGCATTACACTATAATATCAAATCAGAAACAGAAAATCAGACAAAACATCATCTTATCAGTTGATAGCAAATGTTTGACGAAATTCTTGAGTGAGCAAAACTGAGGAATTATTGCAGATTTTGCAAGGGACTCTATAGTAAACTAAATGAAGACAATGGCAGATAAGAAAAGCGATCTTTTCTTGAAAGAATTCAATGATACATTCAATGGTGCATAGCTAAGGGACTTGCAGAAAGAAAGGAAGTAGGGAATTAGCTCTATGTCCTTGGATTAGAATTGAAGTCCATGAAATTTACTAATGATGTTCTCTCTAAGTTGGAAGAAATTGATATTTATTTATCCAAAGTAGATCAGACAGATTGGATGCTTTTGAATTGGGCTTTCCAACCCTCAATGCTCGCTTTAGTCCAACACAGGTTCATGGAACATCCTTGTGAAAGGGTGAGCCTTGCAATTGCTTCTTGTCACAGTGAGATCATAAGGATAATAGCTCCTGTAGCACCCTATAATGATGACATACTAAAGAAGGTTCTACAACTAATTGTGGAGAGCCTATATGGGTTACATGATGTCAAAGCTCCTACTTTTGGTAAAAGGGCTAAGATTATAGAAATCATGGAAAAATTCAGACCATTTATCTTAATGTTGGATCTCAAGTGTGATAAATTGATTCTGCAAATGTTTCAATGCTTCTTAACTGAAATTAGGAAGCATCATCCAAACAATGTGAAGGCTTGTATGCAAACTATTATGTCCTTAATCCTATATGAGGATGATGATATCTGCAAACGGTTGCAATCAGACTTGTTAGCCATTTGGAGGAAGAAGCAGTGTGTCTCCCCCACAGCTTATGCATTCTCAAAAGGTTTGGTTGAGCAGAAAATTGGGAGGTTCAAGGAATAGATGATAGCTACAGAGCTAATTTCTCTGGGTATACAGGTCCCAGGATCACCCAAAAAGAGCAAGAACCAAATGAGGCGAGAGGAAATTTGTTTCACTTGCCTAAAACATTGGTCACTTGATCATATTTGTGGAATTAATAAGGAAGAAGATATATTGCAGCCAAGTGGTAATGAAGGCAAAGATACAGATGGGAATGGTGCAATGACTCATGAGGAGCAAGCTAAAACTATAGTTTTGAGTACACCTGTTATTGGGCATGATGAAAGTAAAAAGGATAATGGTTACCAATCAGCTAAGGCTGACGATATGGAGGAAGAATCAATTGCTACAGGTGAGAGGGATTCAAAACTCTTCGTTGGTGATTTGCAGATTATTATTGATAAAACATGTGAGGGAAAAACTAGTAACTTTGATAGTCCAAAATTTGATAAGTGGATGTTAATGAGGATGCCTACTTGGAAAAGTCTGAAATGGAAAAGATCAACAAGTTATTGGATGGAGATTTATGTTATGAATCAGAAAATATTGCAGCAAATGATGTATTTCACTTTGACCAAGGGGCTATCCAAACTTGTGAGTCTAAAATATGGCAAGAAGATGGCACTCAAGGGGGTGAATCAAAGGGCCAATCAGAAAATGTATTTCAGGATGATGGATTGGAGACACATAGTTTGAAAAATCAGCTCAAGGTTACTGATGATATGATTATTGTAGCCTTAGTACAATTTGAAGACACCCACAAATTCATTGTAGATTGTTACTGGAAGGTCCAAATTAAGAAAAGAGGAAAGGGCATGGAAGGAGAAATTAAACTTGTAGATTTGCAGGTGGTCAAAGAAGCTTTGGAGTCACTAAAATCATATTATTTGCATTTACTTTCAGATAGAGATCACATCTTTAAGGTTGCTGGAGTTTATGCTAATGCACTGAAAGAGAAGGATGATGAAGTCAATAAGCTCTACATGGAGCTTAAGGATACTAAGGAGGCATCGGAGGATACTCAGATGGCTCAACAAGAAGCAAAAAAATAGCTTATTGTCAATAAACAATTGAGGGAACAAGAAGACAAAGAAATGGCAGAGGAAGTCAAACAAGTGATTAATGAGCTTGACCAAATTCAGGAAGTCTTTGACTTGGAACAGTGCCCTAAATTGGCATTCTCAGATTTAGGACAACGAGATAGCTGGTCTAAGTTAGAAAGAGAAAATTCTTCTCAGATTGTGGATAACCCTCTTTGTGTGATGAGTGTTGATTGGACATTCGATAATCCACTCTTCGAATTGGATGAGGAAGTTCTTTTTGACTCCAATAATGAGAATGGAACTAATTACAAGATTTGGGACCCAGGTGCAGTTTCCAGTGGTGATGTTTGGTCACAGGATTGGAGTGGTGGATCAATTTCTAGAGCTAGTACTGCTGCCCACTTTTCGATTAGCTTACATATGAGTCCGGATCCTGATCTACAGATGAGTTGGGATTGTTGGGATACTTGCATCTGGAGGTTAGTCGTCAGTGTCATGTTTCCAGTGGTTGACTACAGAGATAACACTTGGCTAGTTGATGTCAGGATTGGTTATACTGATTTCTATTCCAGCCTTTCGACAACCTTGGATCAGATTCTTGTTTGGGATTCCATGAGAGGAGATACTGAGATTCTTACTTTTTGGTTGAATGGGTTACTCTTTCTGTTACGCTGGATTGTGATTGGCAAGGAGTTTGCTGATGTAGCCTTTCTTGAGTTACCTTGGCAGGATATATTACATGGCATTGATTTCAGTTGTCTTAGAGTTTTCAGACCTGTGGGAGTTGTTCTTGATTACACCAGCTGCTTAGGATTGGCTGATATGATTTTTCGAGTGCCTATGTTGGGTGTTTTGCACTTCCATGGGATATCATTTGGAGTTGGAGTGTTGTTCGGTTTTCATAGCTTCTTGAGATACTACTACCTCTTCATATTTAACAGCTGTGACAACGTGATGATTTGGGATCCTGACAGTGGTGTACCTGGTACATTATTTCAGTGGGATTTTGATGAGTGGCTTCTCAATTTCGGGTATGGTAATGTTTACATTAGAGTAGTGCAACAAATTGGTGGAGCAACATTTCTGAGGTTGACATGGGATCCAGGCATCTGGTCAGCATGCAGGTGTAATTGCTTGAGGGCAAGCAATTTTGGGAAGGGCGGACTGTAATGTCCCCTTTTTCTAGCAGATAACTCATGTTTTGTCGTTAGCCTATTTTCTCATGGTCCCATAGGCTAGCCGGGGCACAAAAGGGATCTTGGAGAATTTTTGCCTAGGCATTTTCAGTTGTGGGTCATTCTGAGGTGATTTGATGCAGTTGGGCATACTTACTATTTATAGTAAGTCACTTTGGGATGGTCCAAATCTTCAGCGACATCAGTGGTTTCAGGAATGATGTTCAGATGAATGGCAAATATTTATAGTCATTTAATAATTATTTATTTAAGCAAAGTATAAAGTTAAATTAAATATTTAACTTTATTTAATAAATGACTATAGTGGGACAATAAAGTATTATGTCTTAAATATTAAATGTCCCCTTACACTCAAAAAGGTATAGTGAGCACATAAGTGGGATAAAATATTATAAAGTGTTTTATTATCCCACATTGACAAGACAAGTGAGTGGGCCCTTATGAAGAAGTTATAAAATGGATTGAAGAAGCTCACTTTCAGCATGCTTAGTTTATGCTTGGATGAGATGAAGGTTATGCTATTGGATTTCTCAGAAATCTGATTATTGGGCTTGGAGGACGAAATCCCTCTTTGTCAACATTCTTCTCGCTGTTGCAAGATACAGTCAGGAGAATTAATGGTGTTTTCATTCAGGAAACACAGTGTTCTTCATTGGTGAGTTTGCATAGAGTTTTACAAGGGTTTGAAGTGCTGATCAAAAGTTGGTACCCGTGAATAATGATTTCGCTACAATTGCCGTGAACAGTGAATTGCTACAGTAGCCGTGAACAGTGAATTCGATACAGTACCCGTGAATAGTAAAATTGCTACAAGCATTCACCCGTGATTCAGAGTTATATGATTAAATTAAGAATCATACTTTGTTGTTGTGGTGTGGAGGTCTTTTCATCTCATATACCCTGCTTGATTTGAGTTTGTGGCTCAGGCCTTGGCGATCTTATACCAAAGTTCCAAACACATTTTATCAGCTCCCTTCTTGATTGTCGGCAGTAGTCGGGCTTGAATTTGTGAGCATTAATTCACTCACCGTATGTCCGAAGTCCATACTTATATGTTTATGTTTTCTCATCAAGTTCGTGATCAACTTATATTAGTCCTAGTTTATTGCTTTTCAACAAATGTTAGTATATTGAAAAGAGGAGTATGATTGTCGTAATTTTGAAATCGAGCAAATGTACTGGAAATAAATCATGTATCTTATAAGCTGTTGCCATGTCTCGCATTGTTAGTATCCGAAGATGCCTTGTCAGCTTACTCTCTCGAGCTTTCATGTTTCAAATCACTACTTACTATCACTCAAGTAGGCCTATGGGATCAAGATTTGTTTATCAACAATAGATACTATTGTATATCTACTCAAATTGAAGTATTGAGATATGGTTATTAAAGTGTTATGCATTTCACTTGCAAACTGTTCTGACACATGCTATGGAAGGAATTGAATTTGATTAAATGGAAGATATATTAAATTGAAAAGTCACAAATAATTTATAATACTAAAAAGGAGGTAGACCATTACATAATTTGCACTCGGCCACGTGACGAAGTCAATTCTACATCATTCCTCGTCCGCGACCTGAGTCCCTAGTTCCCTTTGGTACTTTCTCCACCTCGCATCAATTTATCTTCCACTGCTACGCTCGCCGTTGTCCGACAAGGAAACTCCCGCTAAAATGGCTGATGCTACTTACTCAATCTTATCTTCGTTTCACGGATCATCATATCTTCCATATATCGGGTGCCGGCGGGTTTTCCGCCCCTTCCTTCTGTCAAACTTTGGTGCGCTCGTCCAATGGATGTGTCTATTCTTGTCAGATTTTCATATGTTCTTTTTATGCTCTGATTTATTTCAATTAAGTCCTCATCCAATTCCTTACCGGCTTGCTTCAGTCTTCTTCGCCGGTTTTCTTGTTCTTGCAGTCTAAGTGATCGCCGAACCTTTTCTTCCTGAGTCTCATGCCCGTCAAGTACTCGATTCTTGTATTTGGTCAGCCGTACGGGCATTTAAAATATGTTCAGGCGATCATTGCTGACTACCGGATGTACGTCTCCGGCTAGTGTTTCGTTCTTCTTCTTCTCGTTTAGTTCGCTCTTCGTAGCGCTGCAGTATTTGCTGCCTTCGGTGTTCCCGATCCTCTTCTTCTCGCAAGTCTTGTAGAATAATGAAATGACGGGCCAGCAATCTGGGCATACGATTCAGGAGGCCCTTCACCTCGTCATTCACTTCCAACCTATCCCAGATAACTTCCTCAGGGATCTCCCGTCTGTGGGATTCCCTATGTACGTGATCTCGTAAAGATATCTTCCACAGGTTGATAAAATCTTCAGTCAATAGGTCTTCCCGTTCCTCATTAGCATTTACAGGTTCTTCCGCCGGTTGACCCATTACGCTACCATGACGAGTGATGCCCTAGTCCGCTCAGGCAACGGCGCCAAATGTTTGCCTACGGAATGTAATTCAAGTACTACGTACTACTGGCAAACTAAGTCACGTGCAGAACATAGAACAGAATAATAGAATAGAAACTTTATTCATCATCAGGAATATTACCATGTACAATCACAGAGTATCAACAGTGCTTATCAGTATAACCATCAGCACATGACTATTTCCCGACTACAGCAACTGACTACATATAATGTTCGGCGGTAGTTAGATAACCAACCAATACGACGTTTCATAACAACATTAACATTAATCGGGACTTGATTACCCGAAAGTACATGACATGTATTATTCTCACTAACTATTGTTTTATTAGCAATTGGCCGACTACGACCAAGGCCGACTAAGACCGACTACAACAAAGTAAAGATATACTACTTACATAGTTGAGCCAATGAACGAATGAAGCAATTACTTAATAGAGGCGATTATATTAAAGAAGAGCCATCGAATTATAGTCAGTGATTATCACAAACAACGATTAACTATGGAAGGACTCCAATTAATAAACTAATAAGGGATTGCTTAACTAAGGGGCACTACTATGTGAGCAGATGCGTCCACTCTATTCAAGCCATAAACGTATAAATGGTAAGTGAAGGGATGGCCTAAGGGATATGATAGGAGTCTCAGTGTGTGATAAAAGAATCGCCATTAGCGAGACAGTACCAGATGTATTATTCCTATCGGTATCATCCAAGTTTATATATGTTGGTCGAGCCCTTTGTGTAATCACGATTGAGTACTATGGTCTAGAATAAGGGGGACGCTTTGAATGATGCTTGGAAAGGCACAGGGGTGTAATACCAATATCAAATCAATAAAGGGGTACGACTCACCCTATCGCGGTATAAGAAGGATGAAATCCAATGGCAAAGGCATGGATCATGTGTGAAGAATAATTCAGTTACTATAGCAAAATAAGGATCATTCCTAGGGGGCGAGTGAGCATCCATTCAGGCTTTGCACTCATTAGTAGCAATCAAACCCAAGGTGATCATTTTAAATTGATAGATTAAGGCAGATTTAGTGTTATCCCAAAAAGGGGACATTACAATGTCCCCATTTTCAGGTTCCCTTGTAGTGTAGTTAGCATTGACCTTGTGGTTGTGTGTCAATGTGATCAGAGGATTTATTTGAATATTCCAATGAGCTTAGGAGGTCTGGAGAACTCATATGCAACTTTCTGAGGTGATTTCTAGGTTCTGGTGTGCTCTCCAAGATTCTTGGAGAGGGCGTCTATATATAGTAAGTCTCCCATTTGGCTCCATTTATCATTATTCTTCATTGGGATCACTCCAGTGCAATCAGTTTTCATTTTCGATGCATTCCATCAGTTTCCGCAAAATGGGTGTATATAATTTCCCCCTTTGGTTTTGAGTGATATTTTTAATCGTTTTTCACAGTTTGACATATGAAGACATATTGTCAAACTGTTGGCATGCTTTGGATTTTAGGCAGTTTCAGAATCACTTCTTACAAAGAGTATTTTGAATGCATTTGTATACATAATTAAGGAAACTCCTATCCAATCCAAAATACTAAGCCAATTTCGGATATAGTAAACAATTTATGCAACTTACATCTTCAATCATTCCTTGCAAATATTACTTCAGAGTTTTCAGATGTTATTCTAACCTAGAAACTAAACTCACGCAAACCGTATTAGCTGCAAAATTCTTTATACGCCTGAGAATGATCCATAGCAACATTGTAGATGTATGTAATTAAACTCAAATTAAAGTTTAAGGCTTTTAAAGGCCTTCTTGCATGCTCCAATACACCAATCGTTATCTACAATAGTTGACTTTGCAACCTGAGCGACTAACTCCTACCGTAGGTGCAGCATCCAATAAATAGGAAGTTGGCAGGTATGTAGGACCTGATTAGTTATTTGCAGAGTGCATTGAGGATTACCTTAATGACTTAATACGACTAGCAAGTTTTGTCTTATTACCAGGTCAGCTTCAACGATCCCCAATTTATCATTATCTGGAATGTCTTATTTGAAGTGACCATGTTGTTGCTAGCACTAAATATTTAGCATTCGACAAAGGTGTCTGATTCCATTTTGTCCCCACGTGAATGTCTAGAATAGGCACAATTCTGCTTTACGAAGGTTGCATTAAAGTATCATTTCACACGAATATCTCCCATGGTTTTCTTTTACCCATAGCTCCTTTTACCTTGCTACGAGAAACTCTTTGACTAGGTGCACCTCACATAGGCGCTAGTTTGACTGCCAGCAAGCCACGTGAGAATCGACAACCATAGAGAAGCTCACAAATAAGGAAATAGAGGTCGCTATTTGATTTTCAAGACTCCCGACCTAATAATCTTCCCGCTACCTTCCAAACCGGCTCCCTTTTATTTGTCTTTATCGTGAGCCTTTGTCTTATCTGAAAAAAGAGTTGTGAATTTGGAAATTATTTCTCTATTTGTCTTTATCTACCTACTGCGCACGAGGCTATAGAGAATGGATGGCAGTAATAATATGTTGTGTTACAAATGCTATTAAGGCTATATTCAATCTTCTTTATGCGGCAATAACCAGATATAAACCAAATCCTGAAATCTATCAAATCCTAGAAATTTGTCTCGGAATGAGACAAATTTCTGCAAATCGATCAATCAAATCCTTGAAGCACAAATGCAAACTCTAATTTGAATCTGCCCACAAGAAGATTTGGGTTTTTGTCCAAATCCCTAAACCTGAACTTGTTTCCATCCTCTCGTTCCAGAAAGCTCAACTCTCAACAATTTCCAATTTCCAATAAAATAATATTCACCTAATGATAGAATGAGCTTTCATGTCCTTTTATAATGCTTTTTTAGCTTTCCCGCCAAAACCAATTATCACTCTATTATAAAAGTGACTATTAAATTATCTCATAAATATTCCCCACATCACTTTATAACCTCATTAATATAATTATTTAATAATACCTTTATAATTGCACTTTTTTCTAGGCAACATTAAATAATTAAATTAATTAATATTGATTAGGCAAAATGGAAAATGGGGACATTACAGTGTATTAATGGCTTTATTTTAATTATTTTACTAAGGTCGTTAAATATTATTTAAAATATTTTAAGAGCGCCATAGTGTTATAGCTCATTAGAACCGGGATGAAATTCTTTAAATTGTGGACACATAAAATAGGGACCTTGCATGTCAAATTATGAATATTTTAGTTAAAACATCATTTTCGGAGCTAAAATGGTTTTAATTAAAAATTGAATTTTAAAAAAAAAAGCTTTTCGAGAGTTCGATGGAAAAGTATAAAAGGAGGTTTGGAGAGCTCATTTGGATGTACTTGAATATTATTTTGGATATGACCTTTGCTGGTTTATGACTAGTTTCCATTGCCTTTTTGAGGACGAAAACCCTCAAATGGAACAGTAGCTACAAGAGTGAAAGATCTCCCAAAGTTGCTTGTTGAAGGCTTTATTCAGAGGTCTTGTTGTAGCTTGTTATCGCAGATTTTTGGAGTTTGTTTGTTTGCAGACTAGAGATTTGTTTTGGTGATCTACACACAAGAAATTTATTGTGGATGTGTGTTGTTTGTGAATGCCTTCATTGCTGGTTGCTCCATTCAGGGGTTATGCTAGTGATTGAATTGATCAATTTGCAGCCTTTATTCAAGAGAATTGTTGAAGGGTTTGCGGAGAAGAATTGACAGTGAATTAGAGAAGATATTGGCAGAGTTTTTGAAGGAGAATAAGATTATTTAGAGAGCCGAGGCTGGCCATACCACTTCAACAAGGGTTGTACCTGCCAAGAGAGGGGCATGTGGATTTTCTAGGCTAAACGCCTAGGATTGGGATTGCTATCACTCCCATTGGAGTCATCTAGGGTGAAGACATTGCTGCACATTAGTTTCACAAGGCAGAAGTGTGGGTTTGGTGATTTGTGGGCGAATTTGTATGCACCAGCTTGCTGGTTTTGTATAATCAGACCTACAACTTTTCATAGCAGCAAATGGGTATGCTTCTACTGAGTTTTTAATGCAAAATACTGATCTGGGTTGTAATTGGCTTATGCATTTTTTTTGTAAACTAGTTAGCTTTAGCTATTTGCTTTATTTGCATTTCTTGGCAAGCAAAATATAAAAAAAATCAGTAAGCACAAAACAAAAAAAACAAACAGCAGAATGGGGTGGAACATTACAGAATATTACTAGTATTTGCAGCCATTTCACCTTCAACTTAACAAAAACAATCAAACAAAGCATCTTCAAAACTACAAATTGATTTTACAATGTATCTTTTGATGGCCTTTCTAGCAGTTCAGCCTCTCAAGATAAACAATTAATTACAACTCAATACATGCCTAACAAAATAACCTAGGGTTAACAGGTATTAACGGTTCCTTAACACCTTATAACATCATCTTGTGAAGAAACTCATTTCAGATAAATTGATGGTATTTGTTGATAGCTATCCTATTATGATGGACATTCCTCTCTTGGATGTTCCATCCCCAATTATTAGTTTCTTCTTAATGTTGACATTTCCACAACTTGTATTCAAGATATTTTCACTACCACATTGTAATGTCCCCATCTCAACAGTGAGCAGTTTTTTTGCCCATCAGCCTATTTCGGATGCTCGTAGGCTCGTCGGAGGTAAAATTAGGGTTTCTAGCTGTTTGGAGGTTTTTGGTGTTTTCAGGGGTTTGCATTTTGGAGTTTTGTGATTTGGATTATGGATTCTTTCTGGGTTTTCCGAAAGCTTCGCAATGGTATGGCATGCATCTGAAGCAGGCAACTTTTCTGGACTTAACTATTTTTAGTAAGTTTCGACGGCTGCTCGAAATATGGATAAAATGAGTTTGGAACAACTTACTATTTTTAGCAGTATGCTATTTTTAGTAAGTTCTATTTTTGGCAATGCTCCGATTGGCAGTAGTTTAGCAATCCAGTGTAATTTCCATTTCGGGCAAAGCAGTTTTGGTAATTTGGCTTTTTGCACTTTGGGGATTATTTGTGGCAAATTGATTTTCTTAAGTCATTTTAAAAATTAAATTCATTTTGGGCCCCATGGCTTAGATTAATGACTTAAGTTGTTTTAAAAGGTGGGCCTTGAGGGTGGACGCCACACTTGGAGTATTTTAATGATTTTAAAATATAACTTTATGTGCCTAAGTGTGGGACGCCTAGGGAGATGGGAGAAATAATGTTTAATTTGAAAATATTATTCAAATATCTTTGGGGCATCCATTCTTGGAGGGAAAAGAGGAATTCGAAGAGTCTCCTCAAAAGTGCTATAAATACTAAGAAATCTCCACCTGGACATCATTCCCCAAAACTACTCCGCTTCAAGATTAGCCGACGCTTCTCGACGGGAGACGCTTAGAAACGCCCCTCCGCCGTCTCCCCTCATTTCTCCTCAGCTGTCCCCCGCCTCGCCCCCAAGTCCCCATCGCCCCCAAAGTCCCCTTTGGGAGACCTCAGAAACTGGGAGACCTAAGGAAACCTCTGAGACTTCCTAAGTCCCCTACACCCAAGGAAACTCAGTGGAAACTCTAGCGTGAATTTCCAAGGAAAATCTAGGAGACTCGAAGGAAACTTCTAGGAGACTTCTAGAGGCATGAGGCCATTAGCCTGGAGCCATTTACTATTAGCATTTACTATTTTGTACTCTGTTTTTGAAGTTTTGAAGTTTGAACATTGATGATACAAGGATAGTTGATTGTAATTATGATTCATGAATCATGATTATGAAACTCAAATTATGAAACATCTAGTTCTTGTTGCACTTTCCAATGTCTATATTTTCATTTTGATTTTCAATGTTCAATGGTTCACTAGTTCAATGAAATGATATATCATTGCAATGTGCTATTGTGTTTAAACTTTAAACTTTTAAGTTTTAAGTTTTGTTTTTATGTGTTAACTTTACTTATTCCTTAGGCTTCTACAGTTATATAATTATATTGTTATACATCTTTATATAACTAATTTTTTAAGTACTATATGTATTTCAGCCGCTTCCACCACCGCCCCTCAGAAGTTTGATGAAGTCATCATTGGTTTCCACAGAGACAAGCCGAAAGAAAATCAGGGAATCTATAGATTCCACCGCATTTTAAACAATGAATACTCTGTGGAGATTATTGGTAGATTCCACGATTTTAAACAATATACTCTTGTGGAGATTATTGGTGAGTTTAGATTCCACGATTTTAAACAGGGGCGATACTCTTGTGGAGATTATTGGTGACTAAACTCAAACTGCTTATAGTTAAAAAAAATCATTTTGGAAGCAGCTTTCTTGCTTAAAAATTTAAAATAAAACACACACGAGCTGTAGGTTGTGGTAACCGTTGCCAATCAGACTCAAAAAATATTATGAGATCTGCTTCATTCACCATTGATGTGTATTCTTAGTTAAACTTTAAAAATAAATTTTAAAAATAGTATAAACTTGACAAATTAAAAGTGTGCATTGTGAATTTTTTAAAATTTTCTTTCTATATTTCATATTTGCTGTGTCTAAGACTCTAAACTCTAATGATGATGTCTTTTTGTTTTACTTTTTTTTGTTTTTGTGTAGAATTTGAATCAAGAATGTCGAGTGGGGGAAACAAACAAGACTTGTATCCGTTGTGGAAGTATGTTGATTGTGTTAAGGGGTCGAAGGGTTCAGGTGGAATAGCCACGATCTCATGCAAATTATGCCCAATGTCATGGCAAGGTACTTACACGAGGGTGAGGGCTCATTTCCTTCACATACCTGGAAAAGGCGTTGATCCTTGTATAAATGAGAAGGAAAGATATGAGGCTGTGAGGGATGAAGAAAGGGCTAATGGTAAAGTTTCTAATATGAGCTCTCACGCTTCAACAAACACTGCTGCAAATCAGAATCAAAATATCAATAGAGAGGCAGAGGTGGATGTGTCTTCAAGAGATGTAGCAGCAGAAAGTTCTCACAAGAGGCCACACATTGGTAGCCCAAACCCCATTGGCAGATTATTTGATGTGCAAGGTCGAGATGCGGTTGATGCAGCAATTGCACGCTTCTTTTATGCCAATGGAATACCATTTAATGTTGCTCGATCTCCTTTCTATACAGAGATGGTCCAAGCAATCAACAATGCACCAGCTGGATATAGACCACCTATGTATGAAAAGCTTTGCACTACTCTAATTGATAAAGAAAAAATTCAATTAGAGCAAAAAACTGCACCATTGAAAAGAGTGTGGGTTTCAGAAGGATGCAGCATTGTGATGGATGGGTGGATGGATACTAGAAACCGTCCACTACTTAATATCATGGTAACATGCAGCAAAGGGCCTTATTTTTTGAAGGCATTGGATTGTTCGGGGCATGAAAAAAATGCAGAGTATCTTTATAGCCAGCTATGTGACGGCATTGAGGAGGTAGGGGCATCAAATGTAGTCCAAATTGTTACAGATGCTGCCCCTGTTTGTAAAGCAGCAGGCATGTTGGTGCAAAAGAAATATAAGCATATATTTTGGACACCATGTTGTGTGCATTCGTTGAATAATGCACTCAAAGATATTGGCAAGTTTGAGTGGGTTTCAGCTCTCATAGAAAAGGGCAGAAAAATTCAAATGTTTATATGCAACCATCACCAAACACAAGCTATTTATCGAAAATTTGCCAAGGTGGAGCTTCTCAAACCAGCTGATACAAGGTTTGCTTCTTATTTTATTCTTCTTCACTGTCTTTGTGAAGTGAAAGGTGCTTTGTGTTCCACAGTTGTTAGTGATGTGTGGGCAGCTTGGAGGCAATCTACATCAAATGATGCAGTTGAGGTGAGAGGTATGATCCTTGATGACCATTTTTGGGCTGAAGTTAAATTTGTTGTGGACTTTATTCAGCCCATATGTGAGGTGATCAAATTTGCAGATTCAGACAAGCCATGTTTGGGGGAAATTTATGAAGAAATAGATTCCATGTGTGAAAGAATTAAGGAAATAATAGATGCAAAAGATCCTTCACTATATCTTTTGATAGAAGAAAAGTTACATGGAAGATGGAACAAACTTAACACACCTCTTCATTGTGCTGCCTATGCCTTAAATCCTAAATGGCATAATATAGAAGAGACCAATAAGAGGGTTCAATATGAGGATAGAGAGGTAATGAAGGGGTTTTGGGCTGCAATAAAAAAGATATATGGCCAAGGTGAGGAAGCATCAGTTATAAGGACTCAATGGAATAAGTTTTCACGTGGGCATGGTGACTTTTCTTCCGTGGAAGCTTTATATGATATGCGAGCAAAGAAAGACCCTATAGAGTGGTGGTGGAACCATGGAGGTGAAACACCTGAATTGCAATCATTTGCAATAAGATTACTCTCACAAGTAGCTAGCTCTTCATCTTGTGAGAGAAATTAGAGTACTTATGGTTTTATTCATTCACTAAAGAGGAACCGATTGGGGTCAAAGAAAGCAGAGAACCCGGTGTACATTCATAGCTCACTTCGCCTTCTCTCTTGTGTAGATCCTGCATACAATGAGGGTCCTTCAACAAAATGGGACCAAATTTCACCTGATGAAGATGTTGCAGCCATAGTGGATGAAGTGGTTGAACCAGATGGCCTTATTGATTTACCCCCAGTTCTACTACCAACAGAGGAACCTGAGTTAGAGAGTGATGAGTTTTTGGATAGCCTCATAACTGAGGACCTTGACATGGATGATATTGATGTGATGTAGATGATATGAGATATCTCATATCAGATAGATTTCTGATTTTTGTTTTTTGTTTGCATATCAGCCAATCATTATCAAACTATATTTCTGATTTTCAATATGTAATCGAATATGTAATGTCAAATGTGAACTTAGAAGTTAAAACTATGATTATGGAATTTGAAGTATGAACTCTTTGACTCTTTGACACAATGTGACAATGACATTTGCCATTTGGATTTGAATTTTCAATTTTGTGTATTTAAAGTTAATGTTCATTCTTAAACTTTACTGCTGCTATTGTTTTGAAAGTTCAATGTCATTATATTTTCAGATTTTCTATATATTATTAATTTTTATATTAAAAAAAAAAATGGCGTCTCCAAGTACCCCCATCTCCTATTTTCAAAAAATGTCGTACCGGTACCGGTACCAGTCTCCCGTACCAATACCAGTACCAGTCTCGCGGCAACTATGGTTCTTAGCCTATCAAACTTGGGGAGTTCAAATCTCGCACTTATTCCTTGAACAAATGGCTCCCATGAGTTTGGTAGACCTCCTAGTGCAATTAGTGTTAACTCATTGCTATCAATTTGATATCCAATTGTAGATAATTGATCGCTTAGATCAATGATCCTCATGAAGTATGCATTAATGGTTTCTCCTTTGTTTATTTGGACATTGTTGATTTGCCTCTTTAATGCAAGAGTCCTACAGGGGTTGTTTATCTCATAGGTGCTCTAAAGGGATTTGAACATTAGATATGCACTTTCATGTTTTGCTAGAATAGGGACAATTGGGTCCCTAACTGCATCTACTAAGATTTTCATGGCTTTTTCATTATTCTCAATCCATTGAGTTTTCTCAGGATCATCCTCTGGTTCCCCCTTGTTTTCTTTCACAAATGAGTCTAACTTATTTTCTTTGAAAATCATCATGATTCTGAATTTCCATGAGGTGAAGTTGTTTGCTCCCTCAAGACGATCTTCAAATCTGATCATACTTGACATTATGAAGAATGTGATGTGAATTCGATTTTTTCAAAAAATAAGAATTTTCCTAAGTAATCTGATATCTAGATTTGATTTGGATTCACTCAACTTGGCTCTGATACCATGTAAATGTTATCAAATCTTATCAGAGCTGGATCCTAAAAGACCTATGGAAATTCTAAGATTGGAATTTTGTGTAATAATTCTAAGTCAGATTTGTGCTTCTGTATTTTGAATGTGCTAATTGCAGAACATTAATTGATTTCGATGTCTGCAAATAAAGGAAAGAGGTCTCATTTATATGTGGGAGACACGCCTCAAGGAGAGACGCGTCTCATGAGAGGACGTGTCTCCACAAAGTGGAGACACGTCCGCTCATGGGACGTGTCCCTTGAGTGCACGGGCTCCCTTAACAACCGAAACAATTCGGTGTTATTCTTAGACTACTATAAGAGTATTTAACAAACAGCAATCATATAAAATGAAGTCTGATTTATCCATTTGCAAATTTCGATCATCATCTGATATTCGAATAATCTTATTTGATGGTTTTATATTTTCAGAACAGTTTGGTTAAATATAAATGATGATGATGCATGAATGCAATCATCATTTATATCTGACCGAAGCTATCTTAAATCAACACCATTTATCAGATCTCAGACAAATTTCTTCTCAGCCGTACGGCTCATTTATTGCTGCCAAAGCCATACCATACCAGCTGAAAGGCGTGTGAATTTTGAGGCAAATCGCTTTGCCTTTTGCTTCCTCATTTCATCAATGATTGGCGCCTTGGTCTCTAGGGGTGATTTCATGCATTTATTGGTGGGAGAAATCTTCATTCAAATTGGCTGTACCATTCATATCTTCTCATACAGGCGGCTGCAAGTAAATCAGGTTCTTGAATAAAAATTGCTTGCTCTTTTGTATGCATGTCATTAATATAGCATTGTAATCTTCCAGCAAGCAAAATAAAGCTATTCGCCTTCATTCTGAAAGTTCTTTGCTTATATAATTATCAATCCTTATATTTTCATATGATTTTCAAGCATTTATTGAAAAATCGCATAAACCCTCTTATTGCAAAAACTGCACAAAATCACAAAAAAATCAAAAACAAGGAAAATAAACAAAGCTTAGCATTATCAACCAGTGGTTGTGTTGAGAGACACCTAGTCTCTTACAATAGAACGGAAATTATCATTAAATCATTGTAAAAGAAGGCATATTGTAATGCTGGTTCAATAGTACTAATCAACTATTTACTTTCAGCTTTTTATAATTTTGTACTTCTCCACTCCCACTAAACAAGTGGTCGAGTGTTTACTTTCAGTATTTAGTTGTAGCTCTTGCTCCCGCTGAATAAGTGATCGAGCTTTCATGGTCGGTTATCCACCTACTTTACTTTCAGCATTTACTTTTCAGAATGGTCGGCTAGCTGCCTGCAGCATTGTTTATTTCATTTCCAGTTTATAGCTAACGATCCCCCTGCACTGTGTGCTCTCACCTCACCCACATTGGGATCTTGGTGATCAAAAAGTGAAGGGTTCCCTTTCAGCTGGTTTTGATTATTGGGCTAACCTTAACGGGTGCAAATTGTATGTGAAAAATTCAAAATAAAATTAATGGGATTATTTCACACATACATAGCATTGAACCAGTTCTACATACTTTTAGGTTGCTTCCTTTATATACTATTTTAGATTGGGAAGATTTTCAAGTACACACATCTTGCTATATTTCCTCCTACATGAAGTAATTTTATTGTATACACCTGGACCTTCTTTGATATCCAGTATTTGTCCATCTTCATCAGCTCACAGCTATTCAATGCAGCAATTCATCTTTCTCGACCCCCAAAGGAGCAGCAACACTTATTCTAGCATCTTCATTAAACCCTTGATATATTCATTTTCACGTATTGTTATGGGAAAGGAAGTCCTTGGTTGGAAGGAGATGGAGAGGGCAGATGAGCAGGGTTCAAAGTCCTCCCTTCTTCAATGAGATTATTATGCACGAGACCCATTGTGAGGTTTTAGCATTATTTTTTGTAAAACACTCCCTAAATTGCACATATGGGGGATATTTGTGTAATCATGTGCACACCATTTTACTTAAAATTATGTAGTTAGGATGTTGGTGTGATCATATGCATGCCATTTAACTTAATTAGGTAGTTAGTTTATCCTAAGTATTATTAGTTATTTTCCTATTTTTATTAATTAAGAAATTAGAGAAAGTACGATGTACAAGTCAGTCAGAGTTAAACCTTTAATCTGATCAATTAGAATAAGGGTAGTGTAATATGGCCAATAGTATTATTTTAGGTAAGCTTAGACTTCTATGAATAAGAGTTTCCACTCTTTTAGAGTACATAAGGTGGAAGTGAAATAGAACGTAGAGGATGAGAGAGAAAATGCATATGTAAGTGTGAGGAGACATTTTATCAGATAATCTCTATAAGAGGAGCTTATTTAGGAGCATATGAGAGGAGCTTACTGATGTAATGTTATTATTTTGTTTTCTCTTCTTTTAAATATAGTCACATAACATTTGATTTGTATTTATAGTGATTCCTTGTATAGATATAATCTACTGTTTTTTTTAAGCAGGTTGAGTTCTTGTATTTCCAGTATGGCATGAGAGACCGTGCTTCCTTCTCTAAAGATAGTAGAAGGGCTCTTCTCCCACAAAAGAGTAATTCATATAAGCTCAAGTGTTGAAGCATACACGTTTTGTGAATCTTTCTAAGGCAATAAATCAAAAGCTCATGTCTAATAAAGTAAAAATGGAAAACTTATTACTCAATAATGTTTGTGAAAGTACATCAAGGTTCCATTTATTAAGATATGTCTTTTTACAAATCACTATTCTATAAATCTTGATTAACATACACCATTTGAATTAATGATTGTATTAGAAAAGGATGTTCACTTTTTGCCTACAGCATTAGACTTGCAAAACAAAGAATTTCATTATTGTTCATCAAGCACAAACTTGCTAGAGAATATTAAAAACCTCAACATTCATTCAGATAAACAAATATAGAACAGTAAAACAAAAAGTTGGAAGTGGAAAAATACCAAGGCTTTCAAGAATGCCTCTAATATTTGCTCGTGGGTCCTGCAAGAGCACTTGTTGTAAGTTGTTAAATATCTCAAGAGCACTGATAATTTAGTTTTGCATAAATTTTACATGCATAGGCAAAAGGCTTCCTTGATTTACATATTGGCAGAATTCTTTATCCAAAGATTAAAGCACATTTTACCAAATACGACAGGGTGATTGCAACTTACAGCAAGTACTATCATTGCTAATGGATTTGCATGATCTGATACTGATGATGTATAAAGCACCACATCAGCCACAAAGGACTTTAGCTCGCCTTCCTACACAAAGATTCCATATAATGAACTAAAATCATCTTATCCAAAGATATATTTGATGTAAAAGAAAATTAAAACAATACAAGAACAAGATAACTAAAATCAATCTGACATGAATCTTTTCTAATGTATGCTCCAAATAAAGTAGTATATCAGTCCCTCAACGGAAGCAAAAAGGTGCCATGAACCAATAAATAAAAACATTTCAATCACTGTTATGCACATTATCTTTTAATTCTTGCCAATGCATGATTTTCACTTTCCTCTAAAATGAAAACGCATGCCTTACACAAAACCATGTTACTTGAATCCAAATCTAGTTAATGTCCTTCTGAACATTATCACAAAAAAAAATTAACTTGGTCTATTTCAATAAAGTTGCCCTCTAATTACAAGAATACTGAAATATTTAAAAAATCACAGAAAAACAAAAATATTACAGCATGCTTTCAGTATCAATCAAAACAATAAAATAAGATCCATAGAGATCACTTTATGATGGTATCAAAGCTAAATATGAAGTGTCAATACTTAGAACACATAAATGCAATTAACATTTGACGTGTTGTAGGAAGCACAGATAGTACAAAAGCTAATTAATGCTCTTGGCATGTGCAACTACTGGCTTCTGGAGTCAATCTGATAGCTTAGCCCTTGCAAATACATGTGTATCTTCTAAACCACCAACCTAGGGATCTATTATATAGGCAAGTCCAAACCTAGAAACCATAAATGGTTTATGATACCATGTAATCCATGAAGCCAAAGTGGCATCATAACTCATGGCACAAATTCCAACACCCAAATCATCATGACAACATTCTAGGAATAATGTGTAACTCCCTCATGTCGTAGATTCCTCCACCAAACTTGGGAACTCCATTTTTAGACTCTTCCACCTCCTTACAAGATGCCCTTACGTGTCATAAGTTGATCAAAAGTCTCTCATGACATTTCTAGTCCACTTTGTAACTCCCTCTTACATGCTTTTATGCGTCATAAGTTGGTCAAATGTCTCTCATGAATTTTCTATTCCACCTTGTAACTCCCTCTTACATGCTCTAATTTGTCATAGAATCTTTTATGCATCATACAATGTCAAAGATGCTTACACATCTTAAATGACATACTTACATGTCTTACATGACATAGATGCTCTTACAACACGTCATATTACATTTTACAAGTGGCAAACTTTGCCACCTCAAATAGATGCCCATATTCCAAATGGGCACATTAAAATACAAAATAAATAATAAATATAAACATTAGGAATCGCAAGGTGCACCACATCTAATCCTAACATTCTCCTACTTGTATACCTTGCAAGAGAATAGGAAAACCAACAAAAATTGAGCTAATTGCTAAGGGCTGAAATGCCCATAGTCATATTGCATCAATTGAACTTCTCTATGTTCATGGGCTTCACCAAACATCTACAACATCCACCAAGATGTCCACCATCTTGACTATAACTCTTTTATCCTCCATCATATCCAAACATGAAAGATAAGGTCCCCAAGCTAATGACACAATGACTATCACATAGAATCACCCTTGTATCATGCTTCAACCTGATATCCAAACACAATCATTGAAGTCAAATCTCCTCCAAAATAGGCTCGACTAACTGCCATAGCCTATCGCTCACGCATCCAATTAATCACATCTTCAAATAGACTAAACACATACCCCTTAGTGGACCTCCTATTGTCTGCATATCATGCTCAATCTACATCCACAAGTCCTTGCATATCTACATCTTACATAAAGCCTACCCTAACACCAATACAAATTGTGTACAAGTGACTTGTACTACCGTACAAATTAGGTACAAGTGACTTGTACTATCAATACAAATTAGGTACAAGTGCTCTTTATTACCTCTAAAGACTCTATACTGCAATCCAATGACCCTTGTCCATCATAGATAGATATACCTACTTAGGACTCTCATTGCTTGAGCAATGTTTGGTCTAGTGGTGATCATATCATACAAAATTCCACCAACTAAACTCACATAAAGGACATAACTCATGTCCTATATCATATCTAGCATTGACTAACACTCATTAATCTCCAATACTACAGACTAAACCAGTACAAAAAAAAGTTAGCATACTTCATCCAACTAGCTAAAAAATTTATGTTCACTCTCTCTCCCTTGATCTCCATGCCAAGAAAACTTAGCTCTCCCAAGTTCTTCATAGCAAATAGAAAATTGTGATTAAAGACACCCAATCACATCTATACTATTACTAAAAAACAATGAAATGAAATAATAGTAAATGATCACCAACATGTTTGGCACAAACATAGTGGCTTGATTAGCTCTACACAAATCTCAACTCGAATAGCATATAAAGCAAACCTCATGAAACTCATACAATAGACAAATATCCTACAAAACATATCATTTCCTATCCACACCATAAAGGGCCCTACTTATAACAAGTAGATCCCCTCCTCCAAATCCCCACATAGATAAGCCATCTCAAGTTTCAACACCTAACTGATCTACCCCAAGATCAAACACAACAATTGCAAATAAAAGAATTTGAAAAGATGTAAGATTCTCAACTGAAAGGAAGATCATACTAATATCTATTCCCACAACTAAGGAATAATCCCAAAGCCACTAACCATCCTATGTGCTCCTCAAACTTGTCCTCAAAACTGACTTCACAACTCAACACCCATACACATAAGGAGATGAAGGAAACAAAACCATGCCATGTATTTCTCAAACTAGTCCTTAGAACTAACATCCACAACTCATGACTTGTTCACATAAGAAGTCAAAGCATAAATTAGAATACATCTAGAAAACCAATTGGTCAGTACTTGTCAAGTTATTTGTAATGTCCCATATTATGGAAATCAATTCATTCAGCCTGATTGATTATACAAAGCAAATATTTTGTAGTCTGGGTTGGTTGATGCAAAGTTATTCAAAGATTATTATTGGTGTGATCGTTGGTATCAATTGAATGATTATTTGGTTGTAACATCGTCGTATCTATTCATTGAGTCAGGCGATTGAATAAGACAATTTTATAATATAGAAGCGATTGTCATATTCATAGATGATGGATTAAATATTGTTGATTGATTTATGCATCAGAACAAGGACTAAGGATCATTCATATTTTAATCGGTAGAGTCTCGTGGTGCATACATGGACATTATGTGTGCTTGTCGTAAAGAGACAAGGGTGACTAGGCAACCAAACATCCTAGACGGAAGGAATTATTATGATGTTGGTTGATATCGACTAAGGATAGGGTGTTGTTTAAACTGCCACCACTATATTTTGACTCTTCTGCAGCCTATAATAAATAAATGCTATTGGGGGCAGCCTGAGGATCATTGCGCTTGAGTTTATATCTTTTGTGCCTTGTAATAGCAACAGGTTGTCGATCCTTATTTTATTTCATGAAGATTTATTATATTGGGGGGTTCACATAATCGAGTCTAGCGATGATTATATTTGTTGTTTGCGACTACCACTGAATAGAGATGATGGAGACTAATGTGTAATTCTCCAGTCCCAATCTACGCAATCTTCGGCCTTATTCGTCCTTATGCACATCGTAAATCCTGCACAGAAAGGTTGCCTTGGATATTTTAGCCGTCACTATAGCTACCTTCTATCTCGCCTATCATTGGTTATTTGCATTAGACGTGGAGTCAATGAAGTCAGAAGGTTGATACTATCTGCCTATCGGGTGCTGCTTGTTAGGAAGCTTCCTGTTGGGCGCCACATCACTAAAATAGCGATTAATGTATGATGAAGATTATTGTTGAAGGCATGTCGATTCCCATTCGGGTGCTTTATTTTGCAATTTATATTGTGTAGCATTTAAGCAATTAA
Organism: Sequoia sempervirens; assembly: GCA_007258455.2. Taxonomy (NCBI): domain Eukaryota; kingdom Viridiplantae; phylum Streptophyta; class Pinopsida; order Cupressales; family Cupressaceae; genus Sequoia; species Sequoia sempervirens. The sequence continues at coordinate 5,794 of VDFB02183278.1, read as the reverse complement.
TTAATTAGTTAATGATACTGAAGAAGAGGCATATGTGAAGAGATACAACTCCTCACATCATGCCCACTTGAATACTATATAAGGAGGTTCATAGATCATCCAATGAGATATAGAAGATTGAAGATTATATTATCAAACAACGATCAGAAATGCTCACAAGAGCCACAACCCACCAAGTATGGTGGCATAATCAACCACTTGCTTCAAGGCAAAAGGACACATAAGTAATTGAGTTAACAATCCAATATAGTGTCAAGTAAGGATCGCATGAATGTAAAAACAAATTCAAGAACAGAGAACTAATAGAGGTCTAGGCCTCTTGCATATTCAAAAGCATGATTTTAAAGTCTAAATTAGAAACAACTACTATATTTTATTGTCAAATTTCCATTATTGAACTATGATAGAATTGATAATAATGCGTTACATACAATAGTTCATTTTATTTCATTTATAATCTATGAAATATGCCCCTTAATTTTTTCCCAATTTTTTGCAACACAAATCAGCACTACGCCAATTGATTAGCGTTAGCTTCCAAAATGAAATCAAACTTAATGAACTCGACGCCAAGAATGTTCACCAAGATCCTTAAGAAGGCGAGGTGATAGCATATGGTGGAGGAAACTAAAAAACTGCTGAAAAATGAATTACAACTGATTGCTAATAGGCGGTGAACTAACCATGATAAATTCCACACTACCACTAATCAGTGGGGGGAAAAATTACAAAGCAAAGCTAATTCATCCGCTATGGCGGGCATCCACTCGTGAGTGGGAATTCGCCACTTTTCAATGGGTACAAAATGAGAGATTATTAAGTTCTTTCTCCACACTGGCGGTAAACCATCCAGGGGTTACAAATATGAGAAATTAAGCACAATTAAATGCAACAAAGGAATGACTGGAACAGTACTACTGTTTACAGTCTTACAATATAAATAACAGCTGCAAATTAAAAGAGATTTACAATAGAATCAAAGCACAATTGATAGAAGATGATCACCACAATAAATTATCTCTCAAATGCTGGAAACATAACCAAAATCTGAACTTCTAGAGGTCTGATAATAATAACCAGCAAACTGTAAATTAATGAAATGCTCACAACTACTTCAAGATACCTCCAAATGGAATGAAATGAATTGCAATGACTCTCTGGAGGATAGGCACCCAATATGCAATGGCAAAATTGCATCAAAACTCCACCAATAATTCATAACGAACTTCAATGCCCTCTTGAAATGGTACGGCCTGCTGAAAGGGGCGATTTTGCAAGATAAAATAAAATACTTTGAATTAAATTCCAATCTTCTGTGGAAAGGGTCCCCCTTGGTCTAGAATCACAAAGCATCAGTACCCAGAATGAGATTAAATTTGATCAAAAAGCTGCTAACAAAAATCACTTTCAGCTGTAGAAATACCAGCAACACAAAACTGAAAAACATCACCAAAATTCTCCACTTTGAAGCTCAATCTGCTAGTATGGATGAGAAGTAGCCATGAAGCCAACTAGGTGTTATCTTTCAAACACGAAATTGGACAATTGCTAGGAGGTAAGCATTCCTCGAAGCTGAATTCACAGCATAACTTTAGCATAAACAATGGATGTCAAAAGTTGGAGCAAACTCTCTCTTTTAAAGAACTTGAGGTGACTGTTGATTTTCCACCTTTTCTCTCCAAGGGACACCCAAAGAATATGAATCATTTAATTTTTAAAAGATAAATAATTCCTCCTCAACTTTGGCGTCCAACTCCAAAGTACATTTTAAACATAATAAAATATTAAATATTTCCTCATGAAGCGTCCTCCCTTCATGAACACCTTTTAAAAAACAACTTCAAGTTATCATATTAGGCCAAGGGGGGGGGTCAACTTAAAATTAAAACATCAATAACTTCAAATAACTCATTTCTCCCTTTTTCACCTCAAAAGCCAAATTCAACAATATTCAATTGCTCCAACTGAAATGGAAAACTTACTGAAGAGCTGCCAACTGGACCACTGCCAAAATTAGAACTTACTAAAAATAGTAAATTCAGAGAAATGCCACAAAACCTCCAGACAAAGGAAACCCTAATTTGCACTTCTGATCAACCTACGGATTTCTGGAAATAGGCTATCAGTCACAAAAGAGCGTATGGCCAAAATGGGGACATTACAATCTAGAAACTCAGTTAGCTTACCTTAATAATATTGGATGACAACCTTTGTCAATCCAATAAGAAATAAATCAAAAATCTATGGATCCGGAGTACGGGTCATTACAATGGTATCAGGGCTAAAGGTCCTACCAGCCTTTGGGTAATGCAACAAATTGACTTCCAGTTTGAATCATGGCAATAAAGGATATAAAACAATTGGCAAGATCCCTCTATGAAGCATGCAACAAACTTAGTACTGAATTTCAATCAAAGGATCATGTCTTGAACACACTTGAAAGGGTGGAAGATTGTTTGATTCATATTGAGCAGTCATCCTCTGAAGTGTTAGATATATCTCTAACTCCTATAGTGACCACCTTGAAATAGCATAAATGGTTGAAGAATCATGATGAGGAGATCAAGTTGTTGGTGAACTCTTGTTTAAGTAAGATTATGAGAATCTTGGCACCTCTAGTGCCCTATAACGATGACACAATGAAGAAAGTAGTACACCTGATTGTAGACAATTTCAAAGATCTAAGTGACACCAATAGTAAGCATTACTCAAGAAGGGTGACCATATTGAAGATATTTGCGGAAATCAAGACAAGTATCCTTGTGGACTTGGGATTGCAAGATCCGGTCTACGAAATGTTCCACAATGTCCTCGTTAAGATCATGAACACACATGATAATGATGTTTTTGCAGCCATGCAAGATATTTTGATTCTAACTATCAATGAGAGTGATGTTATTCCTCAACCTATAACATCTAAGCTATGGACCATTTGGAAACAAGAATGGACTCTCTCTTCATCTGTGTATACATTATTCCACGAAGTGTTCAAACAGTGTGAGGAAAAATTAAAACCTCAATTGAATAAAAAAGGAAGAAGAAAGATTCCAGTTAGAAAATGAGTGGGAAGAAGATTCTCAGAATCTTCCCTTAGTGGTACACACAAAAAATGAAGGTAGCAAGGTACCAGGAGAGGAAATAGTTTCTAACACTTCTAAAGAAATGGAAACTGTTGATTCTTCATGCGCTTCTTCTATCACAAATGAAATGGGTACTTGGAGTCATGAGGGTTATGAGGCAACCACTCATACGGAGTTAATACATAGGGAACAAGCTAAAAATGATAATGGCTTCACATCTGTTGCAAGTGATAACTTCTTTCATCTCCATGATGCGGGAGGTTTTTGGTTTGACTACCAGAATGCGCCTATGAAGAAAAATACATGTGAAATTCTGTTTGAAACTGAGATCACTCTTACTCCATCTCAAGGGTCATGCATTGAGGGGCACAATCATTATTCTTCTTCACCTTTTGAGGAGTACATGATAACCACCAATAATTCAATGGTTATGGATGAGAGGAGTAATCATACTAATGAAAGTAAATCAGAAGATGCATTGTACGACAAATTTAATCACTTTGATGAAAATAATCAAAGAATTGTGGCACTACATGGTCTATAAACTAAAGTGTCTCACAGTTTCAAAGGACATCCTCCATCACATAGTGCAAACTACATGCCCTTTCAATACTTGGACAATAATCCAACAATTGTATGGAAACCACCAACCTCCGTCTAAAAGTGATGTTCCCTTCAAAAACCTTGAACGTGTGGATGTAATTGAAACAACAATTGATCCTTTTCTTGATGCCCCATCTACATTCGTTCATACTCACATCACTAATGTGAACAATTGATGGGATGTGCATTATAGTCATTCAACATGCACTAAGATTCTGCCACCTTAGATGGCTTCACAAGCTGTTCATATTCAAGCATATAATATAGAAATATTGTGGAATGAGCAAAGTAGTCACTTGACATCCACTATGATTCCACCTACTCCTAAGAGCAGTACAAAGTTTTGAGTTGCTCCACCAAGAGCTTCTAGTGACTCTTTACAGCAAGACATATTGTGGAATAAGTAGTGTAATCACATGAGAAGCACTAAGTTTCCACCTTCACTTGTTGCTTCTATAGAGTTGGAGTCACTTCACTGAGGACTTCCAGCAATTCTTTGCAATAGGACATATTGTGGGATTGTAATGTCCCATTTTGAGGGAGTCCGATTGATCAATATTTGCATTGATTGATTATATCTGATCAATGATTCCTAAGTGATTATTTGCACATATCTATTCTTAAGTTCACCATTTATTACTACCAGATGGGTATGTCTATAAGGGAGCAGGCACAATTGAACATATTAACACAATACCAAGGCAGACTTATTAATATTGCTGCCACCCTGATTCTAAGTAAACGCTACCTTAGGGGTATCGCAAGTCATTAAAGGAACCATCTCAATTACACATGTTTAGTGATTACATGGAGTTGACAATAACAAGCCAGCCAATGCTAACCGTATGACCTCTTTGTCTTTACTATGGCATATTATCTACGAAGGAACACATATACTCATACTTCATTAGCCAACTTGGAGCCAGCGTGGAGGATCTTCAAGGTAGAACAGTTATGTGGAGTTTTCCCTACCGGTCGGGTCCTTCTTGCCAAGTTACTTCCACTTTATGAATACTATATAATTAAGAGATTAATGGCGATCCACTAAGAATTGAGGATTAAATTAGTTACAAAGGACAAGAATAACAAGCAGCAATGATATCATCAGAAGCAGTGGAAATGATTAGAGATATATAAGCATAATATGGGATACTATCTTCAATAAGAGTCAACAAGTTTTGTCTCTACCTGGCCGCTACTCAGAAGCCTGATATAAATTTATATTAATACTTCCTTGCTCCAAAGTCGCAGGCATTTCTTCATATTGTGCCTTAATAAATAATCAAGGAACGAGTTGTCCTATGGAAAGCTATCAGGCTTTCTCTATCTTATTGTCCCATTGGCCTTTTGGCTTTATGGGAGACCTGTGAGCTGAAAGGATTATTGAGTCGAAGCTATTGCTAGCAGCATATATCAAAGGCTAGCGATTTCATTATTTAAGGGTGTGATGTAATCATGTGGTTTAATATGGAATGTTTAAAAGCACCTATACACTGCAATACATTAACGGGCCCGATATGATGAGGTGTGACAAACTTTACCAATTAAAAGCCGAAATACCTGAAAGCGATGCATACATATATGATTAGATTTCGGATTAGTCACACTTAACACAGTTGATACAAATTTATTACTATGGGCCTTCCTATATTCAGTGGAGCATACATCATTCGAAGCTATTTTGGAGTATTTAGTGTTAGTCAAGGTAGTCAGCATAGAAGAGCTACCACAATCAAAGAATAATAAAACGTGGAGGTCTGACCAATCTGCGTTGGCTAATCATCATTCTAACGTCCAGGTTAAGCCCTGCTGAAGATAAGACAAGGAGATATGAAAGGATGCCGATTTGAGCAATTCGTATTATTTAGGATGGCAGATTGACGATCTCTAACACGGAATAATATTAATAAATTAGTTATTCCTAACAAGCCATTAACGAAATAATTGAAACAGAGAGACATGCCCTTATCAAAACGATGCAATAAAAGGCTATGTCTTTTGGTCAAATCAGGGATATATAAAGGAGAGATATTTTCAAGCAAGGGGGATCATGGAATAGAATATTTTCAGACCAATATATATACATATATTTTACTTAGCAGATCAAAGAG
>VDFB02183277.1:0-23542 GCA_007258455.2 Sequoia sempervirens | reverse complement strand
TATAATATATAATAATAAATATAATTAAATTATTTATAATAAGTATAATAAATTTTAAAAAAAATAAAATAACAAATATTACACATACATTATGAAAATTGATTTTTATTTTAATCACATGCAAATAATATTTTTCGATACAATCACATTCAAACATGTGAAATCGGACATATTCCACGCCGCTTTGCTCACCGCTATTGGCTGAATGTCCCATGGATAATTCAAAACAAAGTGCTGCATGCTTTATTCAAACTAAAAGAATTTCTTTCAAATATAATCAAATTTTTCTATAATGGAGTAGACCACTTTGTAAGACTCCAAACATTCAAAACAATTAATAATTTACCCTTGACACGGTGTGAAATCAGATCTGAGGGGCAGCAGGTGGCTGTATCACGGGGAAAGACCAAAACAAAACAAAAAAACTAAGACTACCTTATTTAATGAAGTAAAGCAAACGGTTTAGGGAAAAGATAAAGCAAACGTTTTAGGGAAAAGATTTAAAAGAATATCCTTTTGTGTAAAGAATTTACAAGGCATCATCCATGCCCCAAATCTGATCTTCAATGAATGCGTGCGGACGAATTCATATTTATTGCCCATCGCCTCCATATTACCTCTGTCGCACCGCCAAACACCAAATTGCTAATGGGAAGAGCTTCTGTATTAATCACAGGTCAAAATCATGTCAGGATGAATTCATTACGGAAATCTCCCTCAAATCTGCCGCCGGCTGCTCTGTCTCGGCAACATTAATACAGACTAGGTACTTTTTACGACAGTACTGTATTTAAGCTGCGGGGAAAGCAACGAAAAAGCCGTGAAAACAGCCGAAAATATGACGAAAAATGATGAACGGTTGAGATTTATTTAATGGTCGGCAGATTAATATAATCTACTGATTCGCATTTTTAGTTTTGTCTTCTTCAAATAAGAATACGCCTTCGGCGTAATAAATGCTGTTTATAAAATCCAGCATGACACATTTCACCAAGCATGCATCAATACCCCGGTGAATTTACGGCGCTGGATATTAACTGCATTTCACCAAGCATGTCGTGTCAAACCGGTACTGCACGGTGCACCAGCTGGCAAAAAGTTTAGGTGTATACTAATTGCATTCGCCAAAAGAATTGCTTTAAAATTTCTCAAATAATTGTTATACGGAACTCTAATGTCTGTAGATTGCACCCCGAGTTGTCAGAAGCTGGTATCCATCTTAGACAATACGCTTCTTTGCAAATCGTTCCATGTCTGTCGCCGTCAAATTCCCACACAACGGCAGTAAATGCACAAATGAAGATGAGTCGGCGACATACCTATCCTGAGGACAGAGTTTTAATTTACTACACGCGTTGGCTTTGAGCTTTTCTTTATTATTGAAAAAATGGTATGATTATTATCTGGGAAATCGTAAAATCAGAGAGCTCACATACGAGAAGTCTCTCCGTCATTATATCCAAGTTTTTTGGCCTTTCGCATTAGTTTTTCCAGTTACAGATAAATCCTTACTCTCTCACATTGTATGCTTCAGTTCTGAATATATTCTCACGGCGATTGAAGGTTTAGCGAAAAAAAATGGGTAAAATGAGTCTATTGAATTTGCCAGTTGACCTTATGTGTTCACAGATTTTAACGAGACTCCCTCTGAAAGAAGCCGTTCGCTTTTCTGCGGTTTCCCGAAAATGGTGTAGAGCGTGGACTCGGTTACCCCGTCTCAAATTTTCTGATGAATTTTTCGATTCTATCTGTAGTACTACTCCTACAAACAGAAAGACTCTGCCTAAAATGTCTCATGAAAGTATGGCTGTAGACATTATTAACAAGATTATCCTAATGCAGTGTTTTGGCCTGGAAACTTTTGAGCTTGACAATTGTGACAGGTGTGAAAGTAGCATTCACAAGTGGCTTTTGTGGATTTCCTTATCTGCTGTGAAGTGCATAGATTTGAAAAGTAGAGGTATTACGATGGAGATTTCGGAGTCTCTCTTTTCATGTGTGACAATCACGTCTCTGTCTCTCAAGAATTTTAAGATGACAAAGGTACCTGCACTGTTTAAGGGTTTCTCTCAGCTTGAAAAATTTTATCTTGAAAACGTTTGCCTAAGTGAGGAGGCATTTGAAGTGATTTTAAAATTATGTCGCCTTCTTCAAAGTTTCACAGTATACCAATGCATATTGCCTTCAGATTTGAGAATAATTTCTTTCAGTCTGAAGTCTCTCGCTCTTCTTGGACCGAATCATTTCTCGTCAATGGAAGTAAATTGCCCAAGATTAGAAAGCATTAAAATTATTGAATACTATGACTTGGAAATTGTAAACATATGTTTACCTGTATGTGTGCATTTGGAAACTAACTTTCGACTACTTGAGGATTTTGTAACAGTAAAATTGTTGAGGAAAATTACCTGTTCCGGTGATGTAAGCTTTGTCGAGGTTCTAGAAAGTTTTCCTCACTTGGAAGAGCTGTGCATTGATTCTCCCTGTTTTACATTGTTTAAAGAGGTAAGTATTTCTGTTCCGAAACTCTCGTGTCCAATATTTATTTCAAAATTGAATGACATTTTGGAATACACAAGTTCATAATTTCGAATTTCTAATTAAAGGAAAATGTTCAAATGATACTGATAATTTTCCGTATCTCTTTTTGCTGATTGAATTTTTCGTTTTCCCAAAACTATACACCTGCCATTTAATAAGAGGATTTGAATCATTCCAACCGAGTTGTGTGCTTGGAAAAGGGGTTAATCACGTAAGAGCTATTTTGTTGTGCAAATTTTAACGATTTGACCATCTTTAACTTACAGCAATGCTTTCCATGCAGCATGTAGAAGATGGCGAAGATTCGATTCTACAAGTACCAATTTTGACAAATTTGAAGACTTTTTTTCTGAATATTGAGTTGGATGATAAATACTACGCAGATTATAATGTGACTGCGGCTGTTTTGTTGTGCTCTTGGGTTTTGGAAGGCTCTCCTCTGTTGAAAAGAGTCAGAATCGGCATGGATTACAATTCAGAGGCATTTGGAGCTGACGGTTTTGATAGTGCTCTTCAAATTGCAAACGCTTTCCTTAGGCTTGCTAGGCGTTTCCCGAAGACCAAAATTTCCCTGTCAAAGAGGAGGATACTAAGTCGAGGTGGGCGATAAAGTTAACAATACTTACGTGTTCCCAAAGTTTTGATTTTGGTAACAGCAAAAGTGGGTAACAGTTAAAGATGTTGAGAATGGGAAGTTGTGAAATCTGGTACATTTCTGAAGAATGCGCATCTCTATAACAGCTCTTGTATGAGAGATTTCATATAATCAGCGTTCAAGACATAGCGTTTAATAGGTTGGCGTCTGTATACAGAATTTTGTTTTCCTCTGTCAAACTGAAATATCAATGGAACATTTTCATAGAATCTTACGGGGATTTAAAATAAACTCTTGGCATTTGGTAAAATTATAAATGAGGGTTTTTTAACTTTTAGATTATTATTTTTTATTTTAAAATTTTTACTTTTCATTTTTAGCCAATAGGCTATTTATTGTGGGCACAGCCCACTAATTTTGTCTCACGCCTGAAAATAATTCGTTGGAAGCCTGAAAAATTTCGTCCGGAAATAATATCATTGCCTGAAAAAAGTAATTATCTTCGTGGGTGAAAATTACGTGGGTGAAAATTCGCGTGGCAAAAACTGCTAAAAGCTCGGCAAAAATTACTTAGAAATCACATGGAGAATAGATAATGGGAGGTTTGGCCCATTATTCGTCATCGGCTTTTTTCACACCAGGAGACAAATTGACCAGAATTTTCAGGTAAATCACTGGCTTTCAATCCTTTTTAAATTTTTCGAATTTGTACGCCACCTTCACATAATTCTGTTCGAAGTTGTTGGGTATAAAATTAGAGGGTTTAATTTTTTTCTGCTTGGTATCTATGCGAGTATGACTGTAAATTTGTTGAAAACCAGTTAAGATTATAATTTAAATGAAACCCTACTAAAATGTTTCGCCTTATTTTTATCTTCTCTGCTTGCTTTTGATATAGTGATTTTTTCAAAAACCCTGGATATGAAATGTACTCGTGCATATCCTGGAACCCTAGCGTGTTTGGGCCCTTGAACAATATTAGCTGTTAAAGGTCCAATGGCATTTGCGTCAACACATCCTTTCGAGGGTTTCCCAATCAATCTGTCATCAGAAATTTCTGAATTTCATAATACAATGATGACTAGCTAGAAGTTGCATAATCCTCGTCAAATACGTGATCAAATAGTCTGCTTCTAATTCATCATTGTATATTTCTTACATCTTTCATTGTGAAATTTATGTCTGGGCCATGACACTATAAAAGGATGTATCTGACTTCACTGGCTTGTTAAACCTCCATTAGTCAATATGTAGAAAAGGTATTTTTATTTCATTTGATAACGGGTTCAGCTGAAAGACGTAAAATGTTGTGAATGAACTTACATACACTGTTCAAATCTGAAAATATACACTATGATCATATTTATAGAAAACCCAAATGATTATATCTAAAGATAAAATAACTGCTTAGAGAAAGGATGAAAGGATACCTAGAGAGACAAAAATTACACATAATTTTCAGATCTTGAGACTAGAAATATAAAAACCCAGAACCTGGCTTAAACCTATGTGAATTTTCAGGCATTCGTTAACTGTTTCCATGTTTGTTTTGGAAAAGAAAAGTTGTGAGTCAGAGTTTGTCATAGAACTACTTTCTTAGCCCCTCTACATACCTGTTATTGTCTGTCATCAACACACTGTATTTGTCACATAGGTATCATACATTGACCCTCTTTGTTCGATGCACAAGCCCATCATAGAGCTGTCAATAAATACTCTGACCCACCATGCTTTCAAGAGATCTCCCAGTACTTTAACAGACCTGTAGACCTATAGCCTTTTCTGCCCTCTGTATTTTGCTCCAAAAGTTTTGTTTTGGTTTCAGAGCTTGTTGTAGGTGAGCAGTCCAAACATGCAATCTCAGGATTGCTGCTTGGGTTGTTTAGCATGTCTGAATAAAAATAATCAATTTTTTTAGTCTTTCAGATACCTAATCTTAATAATAACCAGTATGCTACATTCATTTCATTCTGTAATACTCAACACAAGCCCAGTGATGGCTGACGAGTCTGTAGTATTAACATTTCAAATGTCATGGAATTTTAAGTACTATTTATTTGTATTATACTTGTGAAGTACTTTATTATAAAGATAGATTTAGATCAAATTTTGTTTTATACAAATTGAATAAGTTGCAAAAGGGCTTGGATTTCACTAGAATAACTTCCTAGACTGCTAGCTGACCACTCACTGTTAATGATTTCAGTATTATATAGCCTACAGAATGAGCTTCTTTCATTAATTCATTGCCAATTTCAAATTTTGGATCTACTATTAACACCCATATTATATGGCGTTAATGGGACGTGAGCAGAAGTATTATGCTTTCAAATGCATATACTAAAATGAAAATTGTGAATTAGACTAACTGCATTGAAAATATGCTTTACCCAGAATATAAAGCCATTTTAACTGAGGGAATACAACATAAACAAAGGAAAGGGGGACGCAGTGAGTGCCGATCATTCAAATATATTTCTATTCCACGATAAATCATAGGAGAGGATAGGATTATCGAAACCCCCATATATATGATATTCATACAGGACTCTGAACTGCAAATCCCTAAAAGATAACTAGCAGAATAGGAATAATCCCAAAAATAAAAATTTAGGTCAACCTTCCATTTTGCAAGAAATCCCTTGAATCTTTTTTATTTATGAGCTGTATTATAACAATGTATTCCCTTTATGCACGTATATCATTATATTATTCTTTGCTTAAATTTTCCATGTATGTCCAATTTACAAATAATGTTCACGGTGTGCAATTAATTTCGTGCAACAATTACCCAAAAAAAAATTCCACTTGGCCTAAGGATCTATTCTCACTGTTACCAAAGGTTTTAATTAGGACCTTGACAAAATCTCACAACACTTGGCAATGAGACATAAACCAAGAACAGTTGTTCACTACTCTGTCATTGTTTGTTTCTTACCATCACTATAAATGCAAACATTCTTCAATTTTCTTTATGATTATCATGAAGGGTCACCATCTTGGTTATTCTCTATGACTTTGGCACGCCTTACTCCACCATTTAGTTTTGATAATGAAACACAAAATAGGGAACAATGCATCAATTGTCTGCTGCAACAAACCTTTGTAGGATTTTCATAAACAAACTTTGCACATATTGTAAGTGTAGTGTATTGTCACTAAAAAACATCATGCATACTTTTGTATGGAAGGAATATAATGATGCACAGGGACCACACAACCTTCTCAACACCTCTTTCATTCATCATAAATAGATTTCCACGTGCACCTACCTCACAACGACGCTTTTAGAACTCAGACATAAATTGAAACAGCCAAAGAGGCCCTGTTTCAAACCTGAAAATATTGATGTGAGTGTCAAAAAGGATTGAAACTCCATGCTTACCTTTAATGTGGCGGTTAAAAAGCTTTGGCCGCCAGAATAACCTGCACTAACTATGGAGGAAGACCTAGAAAGGTGCAAAACCCTATTGGACATGTTGTGCATTTTCTCAATCCCTTTTGTGTAGATTGGTGATATGTAATATCATTCCAAGAGTTGACGCATTGAGCATTTTTCTTTAAATAATTTAGTTTTTAAGTTTTTCTGCCTTTTTTGGTGGCCACTAGCAATTTGAGGTTTTGAATTGTTTTTGACATTATATTGCGTTTTTATTGGAATTTGGGTGTGTAGAACATCTATTCCTCGTACTAAACATGGAAAATGTGAACAATTGGTGTGAAAAATTGCCATTTTACGGTGAGCTATGTATAGTTGCAGGGCATGCTGAATGCTATTCAAGATTCATATGTTAAATGATCATGCAACTTATGTATCTTTGTAAAATTATGTCATGTCAGACCTGTAGCTTATAGGTCTGTTTTATTTTACTTCATTCTCAATATACACTTGAATACACCTTTCATACTCAAAATATAGGCATATGCCACAACTCCCATCAATGCAAACCAATCTCACCGTACTCAACTCTGTGAACTGTGATTTCATGATCTTTGAGCTTCTCTCAAAACTCTATCATGTGGTGGTATCTCTTAACTGTCAACTTCCTTGCTTTATTGTTGTCCTTGAAGTCTGCTCACTAAGTGATTCATGCTTTTTCTTATTTCCATCAGGGCATATGCATAAGGTATCTACCCACTTCATGGTCTTTGCCCCTTTCATCTTGTCCACAAGCCACAAACAAAGAATGACTCCATATGCATTATCCATCAAGGGTACTTCTATCACTACCTTGGGTGCTCTTTATATCACTGTGTCTTTGGGATCTTCAACTTCATTCACCCCTGACGAGCAGCCCTGTATACTATCCTAATTATGATAACTGGCTATTTATTGGAATGATTATATTTATAGATTTTTCAAGGAAAAATAAATTGAGAGATGAAGAGTTGATTGAACAAGTTGAGTCAACTTGACTAAAAAATAAAATTACAAATTCGAACTGATGAGAGGATGATAATGAATTATTTAATTTAAAATGGATAAATATGAAGAATAAGTTTTCATTTGAAGAGTTCACTGATAAATGATGAAGTTTTTAAAATTAGATGGAGTTAACTAATGAGAGAAAAATAAATAAAAATAATTGAAAATTATTTTAATTAATTAATGATAATAAAATAATGTGATAAATAGATACAATTAATAAATAATAATTAATTAAATATTAATAATGATGACGATTAAAGGCAAATGATTAGGAGAATTAATTTCTAAATTCTAGGTTTAGCTAATGTTACTCAAATAAAAAACTTTATTTTTTTCCATTTTATCTAGGAAAAAAGAGAGAAAGCAAAACTATAAAAGCTCCATAGAATTACAATCTTTCTTATGCTATTAATATTACCAAAAAATATAGCATATATAATAAATTAGGTTTATCTATTTTACTCATTAGTTGTAATTAAATATGTTTGATTTTCCAACTAGATGACTAGAATTGCAACACATGCACAAACACGTAACCTCTAACTTAGTCCATGTAATTTCCAAAAACTTACGACCATTTTGATATTTATCTCTTCATAATTGTTCTGACACGGAAAACAATTTGACCATGTGAGCTTATTTGTCAATTTTCATTGATTATTGAAAACATGTATTAACTATCATAATATTCTAAGTACTTGAAGAATCAACACTAAATTATAATTGGATTTTTTTATTGGGGTACCACATCCTATCGATTCAGGAGATGTGTGAATCGGATCTATGGATACAAACTTCCACTTCCACTCACTGGAAGGCAATTGCACTTGATCTGCCCTAATGTCCAAGTCATCAAAATGGCACATACAAAGGCCTACTATTAAATATGTTCTACATGACTTATTTATTATTGTAAAATTATCTAAGTGTTGAGACATAACATGAACTATAATGTAGAATGCCATTCATTTCTCAATGCTCATCTATATATGTATAAAAGAAAAAAAATAAAATTCTAAGATTACTTTAATAAACATACTTTAATATAACTCAATTAATTTTATTTATAATAATGTAATAGAATATTTAAATGATAAATTAAGAACTAACAAAAACACTCTCTAACTCAATCCAATTGTTTTCAAAAAACTTACGACCATTTTGATATGGGCAATTGCACTTGATCTATGTTTTCAAAAAACTTACGACCATTTTGATATGGGCAATTGCACTTGATCTACCATAATGTCCAACCCCATGTACAAACCCATCATCAAAATGGCGCACAAAGAGGCCTATTATTAAATATCTTCTACATGATTTATTTATTATTGTAAAATTATCTAAGTGTTGAAACATAACATGAATAATGTACAATGCCATTCATTTCTCAATGCTCATCTATATATGTATAAAAGGTTTTTTTTTTCAAAGATTAGTATGGTAAACATCCTTAAATGTAATTCAATTATTTTTATTTATAATAATGTAATAGAATATTTAAATGTTAAATTAAGAACTAAAAAAAGGTTTGGAACATGATTCAAGCAACATAACACTCAAAAAATGAATTTAAATTTGACTTACACAAATATAAAAAATAATCGGCATAATCATTGAATTTGTAGGGTTTAAAATTAGAGGGTTTAATTTTTTATTGATTGGTATCTATGCCAATATAACTATAAATTTGTTGAAAACCAGTTAGATTATAATTTTAATAAAACCATACTAAAATATTTACCCTTATTTTTATAGCATACAAAGAGGCCTATTATTAAATATGTTCTACAATATTTATATTTATTATTCTAAAATTATCTTTCAGAGTGTTCTGACATAACATGAACTAAACTATAATGTACAATGTCATTCATTTCTCAATGCTCATCTATATGTATAAAAGAAAAATAATAATTTCTAAGATTAGTTGATGCAACACGAGCATTTTGATATTTATCTCTTCATAACTGTTCATAACATCAGCTATAATGTTGAATGTCATTCATTTCCTGATGCTCATCTAAATAAGTATAAAGGAAAAAATAATTATGATTAGTTAACTAATCATAATTAAATATAACTCAATTAATTTTATTTATAACATTGCAATACAATATTTAAATGTTAAATTAAGAACTAACAAAAACTTTGCATCATGCTTCATGCAACATATAACTCAAAAATGTATTTTAATTTGACCGACACAAATATAAAAAAAAATCGACGTAATCATTGCACCTCCTTCCAGTGCAAGTGCTAGTTTATTAAAATTTACAAATTGTTGTTTAGATTTGTAATATTATAATTTAATTTAATAATACAAGTTTTTAATAAAATTTGATTTAAAATGATTAAATGTTTAATATTAAATTTTATTATTTTTTTTATAAAATTTGAAAGTACTTTTACTATTATATATTAATATATAATTATATTTGATTGTAATAATCAAACTCATTTACATTAAATGTAAGTTATTATTTATCTACAATAAATTTATAAAATAGCATTATCTTTTAAGTCTTACTTTTGAAAGATAAAACAAAAGATATTACCATTTCATTTTACATTCGTTTGCACTCAAAGCATTCTAACCCGGAAATAGTGGAATGTATCCATTTGGAAACTGAATTTCTACTACTTAGATCATTGAGGAGAATCATTTGCTTGTTTTGTACTCTACATCATTTGAGTCCAATTGTGTGAAATTAAAGTTGAAATTAAAGTTTTGTTTTGTAACCTATAAATAATGGACATAATTGAAACTCAATGATTTTTTACATTGAGAAATATGAAGCTTTGATGATTTCCAAAGATATTAAATGCAGTCCATTAGGAGATATTGAGTGTGATGAAATGTTTAATTTGTTTCAGCGAACAAAGACATGGCACTTAATGGTTTTTGGTCTATATGACAATGGGAGGAAATGTGTTTTGGGACATGAGGATACTAAAGGAAGGAGTTATTTTTTTGGAGGCACTAGCGAAAAGATTCTTTATAGGGATGACAAGGACAATTTAAAAATAAAGAAAAAATTGTAAATATAAATTTTTAATTACTTATATGATAATTAATCATATTTATTATATAATTATAATATAAATATATTAAAGTTGAGAATTTAGATGAGTTGACATACAAATTAAAAAATTAATATCTACATTAATAAGGAGGTACAATGGTTACGGAAATAGCAAATTATAAGTTAAATAATATGTTACATAGTGCTAATTAGTAAAGGAATAACATTTGGTGTAGAAAAATTTACGTAGGTATTTATTTAAAATTTGTAATAAATTATTCTTGGATCTCAATGTGTATTAAACTCACTAAGCTTGGAAATACATTAAATCATGTCTTTGTCATTATAAAAGTAAAATTGTGTAATATGAGCCAACATTGGTGGGTATCAAAGAGCTTCTCATGATAAAGTTATGTAATAAACCTTAGTAAAGTTCTAAATTTAGAAAGGAATGAATTAATAACAATTTTTTATATAATAACTGGAAGTGAATGCATTAAATTTATAATATTCTTCACATATATGTACTTTTGGATAACATATAATAAAATCAAGGCTTGGAAAGATACTAAAACACACATTGTCTCACTATAAAATTGAAATTATGTAATATGATTGCAACTGTAGTACGTCTATAATGTCTAATCCACTTGGCACTGCTAGGTATACACATAGTTCAGAGGATGAACTCCTAACTAAACAATTCAGCTTTCACAAGAGGTTGTATTTAGTTATCAACAAGGGACTCATAAATTTTAGATAATGCTGGAACAATGTATGCATTCATGGATCCTAGACACATCCTTATACCAATAGAGTATAGGATATTACATGTGTTCAAAAGACTGCAAAAGCTAGAAAATGAAATGAAATTCTAATTCATAAAACAAAGGAAATAAATATAAATTACTACATTATACTATGGGTACCTAATACTCAAAACTATAATTGTCAACAAGAACTTAATTCCTCTAGAGTACAAAACCAACATGAAGCTACAAAATAGCATTAATAAATTAAACATGCATATAACTAGAAAATACTTAACTAATTTCAATAATGTGTCATTTAATATAACAATAAGAAATAAAGTGGAATAGCAGTACCTCTGATGGCCTTTGTTTGAGTTGCTACTTCCATAGAAGTCGCCAACACCTACTTGACTCAACAATTTATGATATCAACTAATTCTCTTTATTGCATAAAAACTTTGAACTCTTACATAAAATCTAACAAAAGTCTACTAGAGATTTCTTCTTTAATCACACAAATATATTGTTGTAACTATTGTATACACCTAAAAATGATCATCATATTCAGTTAATTAAATACAAGCTATTTGATTAATATTATGACTACATATAAATAAAGTCCCACTTTATTTATATTGTTCACTCTTCTATTTATTCTTCAAAATCATATACTTCTAGATTATTAAATAAACAAAGTTGCCTAAACATGTTTATTTAATTAATCTTCATTAATATTCATTAACAATTAGAGCACATGTCTACTACATTTTCTTGTGCCACCTCACAAAGGTCACATGAAAATAAATAATCCTAATTATTAATTAGAATTATCCTCACACATTTGGGTCTCCCATCCAAATGGCATGTTGCCCATTGGTCAAGAGATTCTTCCACACACATGGCATGTTGTCTTTGGTCAAGGGGACAACATCTTGATTCTCTCCATCTTCATCGTCTATTCTTTATCCTTCGAATCTGGACCATTGATAGGTGCCAACTCACACGATGCTTGAGAAAACTTATAAATACACCTCTTTTCCTTTGCATTTTCAATCCACATTTTGAATAGTGTTATAATGATATTTTGAAATCCACATTTGAAGTAAAGTTATCATGCAGGTTTTTTGTAGGAGCTTGGCACATTCTTGGAGTCTTATAGTTAGCTTTTACATCATGTTTTATGTTGCATTCTCATCCTAGATTAACATATTGCTTCATAGTTGCATTTTAGATTAGTTTGTTTTATGTTTGCATTTGTGCATATGCAGAATCATGCTTAGGTTATTATAGTTTCGTATCATCTCACTCATCTCCACTTGTTCATTTATCATCAACATCATCCTTCCTTTATCATCGTATCCATTATCCTTTCCATTGTGTTGTTTCATTTAGAAGCATACCACTAATCCTTCTAGCACATGTTTGCACATAGGAATCATCTTAGCTTGCATCTTAAGAATTACATCTCGTTTTCTAGGTTGTCATTTTAATAACCATTGCGCTCAAAGAAATCTGAGGGCCAAATGGTTTAATAAATCCTTAGAAATAGAGAACAATGAGATGCTCTTGAGAAGTTTGATTGTATTATAAAAATAGAGTAGTTTACTTGATTTGAATCTTTAATGTAAATCATTTCATTAAGGTTTGTGTTGATATTAATCTTTACCACATTTCACCACACGCCACAAAATGGCGCCCACCATGGGGCCTTTGCCTCACTTGTTTCTAACTTTTTTGTAAATTTTGTGATTGCAGGTTCAAGATTTGAGACTTGAGAGCCTTTTTCACCTGTTCTGGGACTGTTCTAGGTTGTTTCAGGAGTTCTGGCACCTCCTGTCTTTGTTTTGGTGCCTCTTGTACCTATTTTGGAGCCTCTTGTAAACTATTCTAAGACCTTTTTACCTATTCTAGGGCAATTATGGGTTGTTTTAGAGTTTTGGTGCCTCTTGTACCTATTTTTGTGCCTCTTGCTTGAGTTTTGGCGCCTCTTGCAAGCTGTTCAGAGATCATTTTACCTATTCTGGGACCATTCTAGGTTGTTTTGAGAGTTTTGGCACCTCTTGTACCTGTTTTGGCACCTTTTGCAAGTTGTTCAGAGACCATTTTTCACTGTCCTAGGACTAGTTTGGGTTGTTCTAAGAGTTTTGGTGCCTCTTGTACCTATTTTGGTGCCTCTTGCAAGCTGTTTAGAGACCTGTTTTCCCTGTTCTGGGACCATTTTGCATTGTTTCTGGAGTTTTGGCACCTCTTGTCTCTATTTTGGCGCCTTTTACACCTGCTTTGGCACCTCTTGCAGACTATTTCAGGGAGTTTTGGCGCCCTCAACTATGTTTTTGAACATTTTGTCTCTATTTTGGTGCCTCTTGTCTCTGTTTTGACGCCTCTTGTCTCTGTTTTGGTGCCTCTTGTAGTTTTTCACCAAATCAAAAAACTCACATTTTGTGTTGTGCTTTGCAAGTTTTCCCAGATTCATTGTCAAAGGCTCAAACATAAACTACTAACATATTGCAGGGGTTGGATGTTATTTACTTGTTTCCTTTTGGTTAAGTTAGGAACATAGCTTAATTAAAGGCAAATGAACACCATGTGTTTTGTACGTGATGAATGGTAGGCATATGCTCTCCCCTTAACTAGGTGATCCAAAAAGCCAAACCCGTTCTTGTTTATGTGTGAGTGTAAGTGGAGCATATAGCATGTGTTCTCTCTTTATTCATGCGAAATAAAGATTAATCGAACTACAAGTATGCTTGCTTACTTTTTTTTATCCTAGAGGGTCTGCCTTGTGGGAAAAAATAATCACCCAAGGGAACGACCCAACCGGTAACACGCTAAAGCCAAGCGACTTCCAACCGGGATATAAATGTGGATACTTGGGGACAGTTCAAGTATCACGCGGGTGACTCCAATGAGATGGATTGAAAGGGACTCTCGCCGCATGGATCACTCCCTACAAACGGAATGTCTGAATTAAAACCCTTGTAGTTTTTCCAAAATCCTTTATCTATTCTTTGGTGCAGCAACGGTCATTGCCAAGGCATCCACATTCCCACAATTTTTAGTACAGATGATCAGTTCACCATGGGAGTTTCATGGGGATTGGAAGCTTGGTTGGCCTAAGAAGAGAGTGCACCGTAAGAGGGAGCCCATGCAGCCAAGCTTTTGAATTCATCTGCTAAAGATAGTGTAGTTGGGATAAAACCCGCGTGGAATCCAAAAGAATACAATCTTACACAGCCTTAGGAGTGTATATTATGCTTGATGTGTCTTCAAAACGAAACTCAAACAAAACACCATAAAAAATGTTACATTTTGAAAGTGAAAACCTTGATTCATAACTACATTCATTGAGGGAAACAAGTCCACAATTGAGAAATCCAAGAAAACAAACCTTTGGGGGGATAATTCAGCTGTTTTGGAGTCATTTTGGGCAATTTTTAGAGTTTTGGTGCCTCTTGTCTCTATTTTGGCACCTCTTGCAAACCCTGAAATAGTAACTTAGGTTCATCCATCTTTAGAAAATCAATCCTTTCAGCAGTGTTCAACCTTTCCTTAGGAAAAACAGAGTCAAAAAATGTGGTTTACACTATCATTTCACGAAAGATCGAGATTAGAAAACCAAAGATCAAACCTCTTAGTCCAAAACAACATAAAAAATTCTTGTCTACACTCTACAACTTTAGAGAAAGGTTAACCTTCAAATTTTACAAGAGAGCTTGCAAGAACAATCTAGAGTTATACATGATGTACTATTGTCAAAATCCAAGACTTTTCCAACATTTTGAGTACCTTAATTACACATCTTGAATCAAAACTTCAAATCCAAGATCATTCGTTAGATACCTTAGAAGTCTAAACGTGTCAAAATTGACCTCTACAACTGGAATTGTCCAAGCTAAACCTAGATCTAAACATTCCAAAGTGCCTAAATCATCACTATCTATCACATCTTTGGTCGCAAAAACCTAGTTTCATCTTTGAGATTTGTCATCCTTTTATCACGAAACGACGTCATGCAATCAAATCAAACTTAGTCTTATCAATAGAATTTGTCATTCTATTTGACTAAGTTGTAATCCTTGGCACTATTTCAAACTTAGATCAAAGCTTAGTCTAAACTCTAACACTTGTATGTCTGTCCAAACAAGGTCACAAAAGAGGAGACTCAAGGACAAGGAACTTGGAACACCCAACCTTGAAATGGAAAACATTGGAAATCCAAGTAGTGAAACTCTCGACATCGAAACACCAAACCTTGAAACGGAAAACATTGGGACTCCAAGTTGTGAAAATCTCAATATTGAAATTCCCAACATTGAAGCTCAAAATAGTGAAATCCCTAACAACATGGCTGAAACAGAAGAAAACCCTCTTCCAGGACTCAACAACACTCAAGGGGAAGAAATAAATGAGGAGGACATCCAACACGTGGAACAAGACCCCAACTTTCACAGGTTTTTGGAAAAGATTTCGAAAAGGGATGGGGAAAAATACCTATTAATGTTGGTAAATCAAGGTGTCAAACTTCCTCTTGATTTTGATGTCAACACCTTAAAATCACCTCCCAAAAATCCTGAAAAGGAAACAAAACAAATGGTTGCTTTAACTCACCAAATGCAGAACCTTGAACTACAAGTTCTAGTTATGCAAAGGGGAACCTTGAAATGATACTTGATTTAGGACATTTGTCCCTACCCATTTAATCAATCCATCAACATGGTTCCCTTCCCTAAACATAGTGAATTCCCAAAGTATGATAAATACAATGGAAAGACTAATATGTTAGATCATGTGAGGGAATTTTGAACCATGAATCTAGAATTTGCACACGAAGAAACTTATTTGATGAGGTTGTTCCCATGAAGTCTAGGAGGGACATACCTCGAATGGTTTTCAAGGATTACACCCCCCATCAACACATTTGAAGAGTTGGTCAACAAATTTCTCACTCAATATTCTTACAATATCCAACATGACATCACCATGAAAGACCTTTGTAACTTGAAACAGAAAAAGGGTGAGTCCTTCCTCATTTTCTTGCAAAAGTGGAGGAGGTTGTTTGCTAGGTATTCTCATCTCGTACCCGACAAAGAAAATATAGAGATTTTCATTGACAACCTAAACAAGGAGATGAGTTATAGACTAGAATTACAATGTCCCCCTACATTCGAAAAATTGATTGAAAATGGAATTACAATCGAAGAAGCCTTAGTCAAAAGAGGGGTCATTAAGATACACAATGAAAAAAACTCATCCACTTCCTCTAACAACTACAATGGTGGGGATTAACCTAAGTTTTGGCAACGAAACAAGAACGTGGGTAACAATGAGGGCATAGTCGAAAATCAAAATACAAAACCTGTATTCAACTTAACAGTGGCTGCCACCAAAACTAATCAGAACAAAAATCCACCTAGCACTCAAAATGTTAACCAAAACAACAATCAGACTAATCCTGGGACTAGAGCAACGCCATTTCCAAAACCTTCCAATCGACGAAAAATTCACACCATTAGGGAAATCCTTAGATTTAGCCATGAAGGAACTTATCGAAGCTAAGCTTCTCACGGTGCTAGAAGCACGAAACTAGGATCCCCAAGTCAAACCCTTTTGGTGGAACGATGCCAATTACTATGATTATCATCAAAACAAAGGTCATATGACAAAATATTGTTGGAAATTGAAACACGCAATCCAAGATCTCATTGATAACAAAAAGGTACTCATTGAAGGACCCCAAACAAACAACGATTATGGAGTGTTCAAAAATCCCTTACCCAATTATGAAAAAGGGGATTCCTGTACATTGAATACCAAAGGTAGGAATGTAAACTATGTTTATGATTCTACCATTCATTGTATTGAGATGGTTGAGAGTTCCATCCAAGACATTGAAATCGGAAGCCAAGGGAAGGATGCCACTACTGAAAACCAACACAATGATATTGACACTGTCTCACATCAAATCAATGACCTTGTACCTAGAAATCTGATCACCAATGTTGACTCAAACGACAATCGAATTAACGTCATCAAAATCACAAAAGATCAATACAATCCACCAATCAATGCAATTACGAGAGGACAAGCCAAGGTAACATTGAAAGGAGATACCCCTTCCACGTCCAAAATGACAGTTTCTCCTATAACTCAATATAACATCGTTGATCAGTTACAAAAGATACCCGCTCAAATATCCATATTGGAACTTCTCAAGATTTCACTGGCACACAAAGAAATTTTGGAACAAGCTTTAGTTGCCACCACAGTACCAAACAATCTGGAAGTCTGTACATTTCAAGCTATGTTGGGAAATTTAACCGCACCTCATTTCTTATCATTCTCTGAACATGATGATGCATCTACCACCCATCCACATAATGTTTCTCTCCACATCGTAGTCTTAATCCATAAACATTGCATCAAACGTGTCCTTATAGATGTAGGAGCTGGCTTAAATATTTGCACTGTCAAGCTTGTTCGTGCACTGGGATATTCTGAAAATGCTATTGATCCTAGAAGGAAGTTCACCATAAAAGCATATGATGATGAAGAAAGATCCTCCCAAGGATTGATCCGCTTACCAATTCAGGTGGGACCAATAGTCAAAGACACGGTGTGTCAAGTGTTAGTTAGAAAAAGAATTGACATATAACATACTCTCGGGATGGCCTTGGATTCATGAAATGCAAGCAGTACCATCCACATATCATTAGTGTCTGAAATTTCCTTTCAACGGATAAGAGATCACAATTACTACAGATTCTAACAATCCCCAATATTGCAATGCATTTAGAACAAGTCAAGACACCTTTGTACCACATAACAAAGAATTCATCACTTCTAATTCATCAAACAATGAAAGTCCAGTTGATTCTTCATCAAAGTAGCATGAGGAAAAAGCTCAATCAAAAGAAAAAGGGGTTGCTAACTCTATTCCATCCAACAATGGAAGTCAGCTCAATGCCTTATCAAAATAGTTTGAAAGGATCCAAATAAAAGACAAGGGCATGGGGGAATATTCATTTGAGCAAGCTTCATACTTATCACAACTTTCATCTTCTCCTAAGTCACATGGACAACCATCCACCTCAAGAAAACAATATTTACAACCCATCACACTCTTTGATGGGAAGTTTATAAAAGAAAGCACTCAAGATGAGGAATCAGAAGATAGGGATGTTTTGAATTGGTTATACAAAGATGAAGAATCATCACAAGTATTAGTGTCTAATATCTGCACAGATATAAATGGCAAAGGCAAGGCAATTTTGGAAAAAATGGGATATGAGGGAAAAGGCCCTTTGGGTAATTTGGGTAAAAGAAAAGAAGGTATCAGTGAACCAATACAACCTGTCACAATGAGTTCCAAAGACAAAACAGGGTTAGGATACAAAGAAGACTCAAGAGATGAAGCCACTCAAAGAGTTGTTGAAAAAATCTTACAATTATAGGCTAGTGAAGATCATGAAATGGATTCCAATGAATATGAATGGGACTCCCTTTCTGAAGAGCCTTGCCATGACAAGGAAATTGATGTCATCCAAAAGTATACACCAACACTTATGGAGGGAAAAAGTTTTGGTTCTAGACCCCTTGAATATGGAACACAATATGTCTTTGACTCAAGTGAGGATGATCATCCCTCGAGCGAGATAGACACGTTAGAAGAGAGTAACATCCTAGACCTCGTTGGAAAATTTGATAGAATGGCTATCATGATGCTTACACCTTATGACCTTAGCCAATCTAACGTTTCCTTGCCCTTAGTGCATCCTGAACTAATTGACTGGGACCAAAATGAGTCGCTTGACATACCCACCTTTTCGAATGATGATGCCATTGTGAACTTCCTATGTTCCGATAATCCTGACACATGTTTTATCATTGAATCTCATAATGAAGCTATTGACAAAGGGAGTGCCAAACCTTTCAGCTGCAAAATGAAAAATAAAAGAAATGAGTCTAATAGTGAAAACCATCTAATGGCACTATTAAATCAGGAAAAAGTAAAAACAAAGAGTGTATCTCAAGGTGAAAACCTCCCTGAGGCACCAAGAGATGGAAGGTTTGACACTCTCCTTGCACACTATCAAGAGAGATCTTCAGTGTTGATCGAACCTACGCAATCCATCAATGTTGGCATAGCTGAAACATTCAAGACACTACATTAAGCAGAATCCATGACAAAAGAGGATAAACCTCATTTCACTAAATTCTTTGAGGAAAGGAAGATTAATTTTGCTTGGTCATATGTTGACATGCTAGGAATAGATCCAGAACTCATCATGCATCATTTTTCCTTACCATCTGGCATAAAACCGGTAAAGCAAAAACTAAGAAAAATGCATCCCCATATTGCTCTTTTGGTGAAAGTTGAGCTAAAGAAGCTACTAGATGCGGGATTTGTAAGATCTATTGACTACGTTGAGTGGATATCCAATATTGTACCAGTCTCAAAACTAGATAAAAGCATCGGGATGTGCATGAACTTCAGGGATCTTAAAAAATCCTACCCTAAAGATGATTTTCCTCTACCAAACATTGATTTGATTATAGACTTGACTGTTGGGCATGGAATATTATCACTTATGAATGGCTTTTCAGGATACAACGAAATAAAGATAGCACCTCAAGATCAAGACAAAACGGCCTTCACATGTCCTTGGGACACTTTTTGTTGGAATGTGATGCCTTTTGGGTTGAAAAATGTTGGAGCTACTTATCAGAGAGCTATGACTACAATCTTCCATGAAATGATGCATACTTTTATGGAGGACTATGTAGACGATCTGTTGGAAAAATTCTACACCAGAGAAATATATTTAGAGATTCTAGACAAAATGTTCACCAAATTGGATAAATTCAATGTGAGATTAAATCCAAGAGAAGAGTGTTCGGTGTAACATCAGCTAAACTATTGGGATACATTGTCTCGGCTAAAGGAATTAAGGTGGATCCTATGAAGGTCAAAGCCATCATGGAGATGCCTCCCCCTAAAAACATCAATCAACTCAGATCATTGCAAGGAAGGTTCTAGTCTATCAGAAGATTCATTGCACAACTAGTTGATAAAACTCACCCTTTCAACCACTTACTACACAAGAATGTCTCTTTCAAGTGGGATGACAAATGTGAAGTTTCCTTCAATCAACTAAAGCAATACCTGATAATACCACCTATCTTGATACCACTAGTAAAAGGAAAACCACTACTACTCTACATTGCAACAACTGAGATATCTTTGGGATCCTTATTAGCACAAGAAGATTCTACAGGGAAGGAGAAATCCATCTATTATATTAGTCGGACATTGAATGGTTATGAGATCAATTACACTTTTATTGAGAAATCCTGTTTGGCGGTTGTGTTTACTACCCAACAATTTAGACACTACATGCTGACTCACACCATCAAACTCATTGCTAAATTTGATCCATTAAAGTACCTACTCAGCAAAGTTTCTTTAACAGGGAGACTAGCCAAGTGGGTCATGATATTGAGTGAGTTCAACATCTAGTACATGGACAGGAAATCAATCAAAGGTCAAGCCATAGTAGATCAACTAGTTGAAGCACCATTGTTTGATAATAATCCAATGAGCATTGAATTCCCTGATAATGATATCTTAACCGTATCTACACAATTGTGGATGTTATACTTTGATGGCTCTTATACACAACATGGATCAGGTGCAGGAATCTTGTTTATCTCACTACAAGGATACACAATTCCTAAATCCTACAAATTAATGTTCCCCTGCACCAACAACACAGCTGAATATGAAGCATTGATCATTGGAATCAAGATAGTTGTTGAATGGAAAATCATGAAATTGCTAGTCTATGGTGACTCACAACTGGTCATAAACCAAGTAAATGATGATTATCAAATGAAGTATGACAAGTTTCTGCCCTACAAGAGAATGGTGGACGATTTCAAAAAGTACTTCATTGAAATCAAATTTGTACAGGTTCCCAGAATAGAAAACAAAGTTGTTGATGCAATGGCCACCATTGCTTCTCTCTTGCAAATACCCGAACAACGAAAATGTTACGAATTAATGGTAGAACAAGTGTCCAACCCAGCCTATGAAGATCTAGAATCCCAAGTAATCTACCATATTGTTGACCCTCAAATCTCCCTCTATGGAGAGATCCATAACTACTTGAAATAAAATACTCTTCCACTTGACCTATCTCAAAACCAAAAATGAAACTTCATTTGACAAGCGGCTCACTACACCCTAATAGTTGATGTGCTTTATAGACGACGTCTGGATGGTACTCTTCTTCAGTGTTTAGAACATAACAAAGTTGAAACCACTTTACAAGAGGTTCACGAAGGTATCTATGGCACACATTCAAGTGCCCTAACCTTAGCTAAGAAACTCTTACGTTTGGGGTATTACTGGTCGAATATGGAGAGGGAGTCATTTCAATATGTCAAGAGATGTTCCAAATGTCAAATTCATGGAAACTTGATACATGCACCTACACAAGAGTTGCATCCTTTCACAACTACATGGCCTTTTTATTAGTGGAGATTGGACCTCGTAGGTAAGATTCATCTGTCTTCCTCCAACAGACATAATTTTATCATCACAGCTACAAAATACTTCACCAAATGGATCAAAGTTGTTCCCCTAATCACCATCACCGGAAAGCAAATATCATCATTCATCCTGAATTATCTCATCTGTCGGTATGGTGTTCCCCAATCTATTATTATAGACAATGGAAGACCCTTTAAGAATCAATATGTTCAAGAGCTCTGTGAGAAATTCGATATTCAACATCGGTTTTCTACACCTTACTATCCCCAGGGAAACGGCCAAGCAGAGGCCTCAAACAAGACTATTCTGAAGATCCTAAAGAAAACCATCAATGAAGCTGGATGTGATTGGCATGTTCAACTAAACCCAACATTGTGGGCTTATAGAACCAGTATCTGTACCCCGACAGGAGCAACACCCTATTCTCTAGTTTATGGAACAAAAGTTATTCTACCTATTGAGGTTGAGATGCTATCCTTGTGTGTGTTGCTTTAAGGGATGATTTCAGACGAGGATTACAGAGTGTCTAGGCTACAAGAATTGGAATTGTTGGATGAACACCGATAGCATGCAGTTGATCACCTAAAATCTTATCAGAAATAGATATCTAGGAGCTACAATCACAGAGTAAAACCTAGAACATTTCAGGTTGGTGACTTAGTCTTGAAGGAAAATCCCCACAATCAACAAGATCAAGAGAAGAAGGGGAAATTCGAACCTAATTGGCTAGGTCCCTTTTTTGTTGTCTCAATCTTTGGATCAGGAGCATATTAGTTGTCTACACCAGAAGGGGATCTGTTTGATGAACCCCTCAATAGCTTGCACCTCAAAAGGTTCTACACCTAGCTCATCCAGTGCATTGGTAAAAGCCCTGGAAAAATATCAAAAACATCAAAAAATGTCCTAAAGAAATAAAAATAAATAAATAAAACTACAAAATCCAAAAAAAATTAGAAAAAGGATTGAAAACAGTAAAGAAAAAAATCGTCCTCTAGTGAAAACCACTTCGATGGCGCTTTGGGCAAGTACCTTGGTGAAAACCTAGAAAATAGGTTCCTTGTGTAAAATAAAGCACTCTCCATCTATTTGGGACTACATGAATTGCTCTACATCATTCGACTATTATGCTTCCATCTTTGCATTTGTCACACATCCATGTTCACATCATAGCTTGATCCAGTGTTTGTATCATGGTATCCCCTAGTATTACTTGGCCCATTCTAAAAATTAGTTTTTCTCATCGTATCACATTGGGGGCATGTCCTACATTGGATCAGATTCTTGTACATTCTCAAGGTTGTAAAATCATAAAATCCCAAAAATATTCAAAACAGATCAAAATCCAAAAACATTCAAAACATATCAAAATCCAAAAATATTCAAAATAGATCAAAATCCAAAAACATTCAAAACAAATCAAAATCCAAAAACATTCAAAACATATCAAAATACGAAAACAGGTCAAAAGGTCAAAAAGTCAAAAACATGGTAGTCTTGTTGAACTACGTCATCTCTGAGCTTTGCACATAGGCAAGGGTGATCTTTGATTATCCTCTGAGACATTTAGGTCAATCTTTTAGGAGTCCATCATAATAAACTGGCATTTCATCATGTTCATAATTTCATCTTGTAAATTTTGGTTGGTTC
>VDFB02183276.1:0-24136 GCA_007258455.2 Sequoia sempervirens | reverse complement strand
AATTGGTATCTTAGGCTCTAAATCTATGTCAATAGGTTGCATATGCGGCGAACTAGGAGGTGAAACGTGAGGTTCAGCTTGAATGACTGTCTCTACTGGAATCTCAGGTACATTCTCAACTTGCTTCTACTTCCTCTTACCAGTAGCTCTCTTCCCCGTGTTTCCACTGAGTCTAACTCCTTCAGGAGGTATCACAATAGCCTTGACCCGAGGTCTTGACCTAGAAGTAGAGGGCAATGAAGAAAACTTCTCTGGCGGCTCTATCACAGGAACTGACTTTCGCTTCCGTTTACTCTCCAAGAACTGCTTGCTGGTCTTGATAACCGATCTAGAAACTTCCTCAATAGAAGTATTCTCCTTAGCATACCAATCCGGTGAACGAAGTGGCTGCTGAGCAATTTGATCTCTGACATATGAATTGAGAAGAACTTCTCCATCATCATTTGATAGACCATCAACATCCTCTAATAGGTAATCGGAGAGCTAAGTGATAGTAAGTCTACAATAGTGACGACGACGAACCTCGAATTCATCTTCACAATTAGCCCAGAAATCTTCAAGTGTTGGCTTATGTGCAATCCCTCGCTCTAACCTGGTTGCATAATGACCCAAAGGATCATAGGAATGCCTCTCAGTATGAGTTTTAAGCTTGAATCTTTCTATCTCAGTTGACATAAACTTAGCATCTGTTGCCGCACTGCATGTGAAAATCCCTAATGCAAATGGAAAAGTAGCCGCAGTCTTATGACGATTGTGAAGAAAGAAATGAACATGTTGCATCTGCCTGAGAAACTCCATGAAGATGATCTTGTCTGAAGGATACCTCGGCAACATCAGAGGCTCTCCAACATATCCATAAACCCGGATGTATGTGAAAGTAGGGAATTGGATAAACCAATCCGCCCAAGTCTCCATCGCTGATTTTGCCTCGGCAGAAATACGAATGTGCATTTCGTTGTCAAGATCTCTAACTGTCCTCATAGAAAAATGATCATTCACTGCTCGGAAATCTTGTTCAGACTTAGAAAACTCCAACTGAGGATAATACTCGTGAACACGTTGAACACCGAGAGTGCCATTAGTTTTTAGATCCTGTAGATGCCTTGAAATGCAACTAAGTAGACCAAGTAAGATATCATATGAAACTCATGAAACTTGAGAAAATTAGTAATCTGCTGATGTAGGCAATCACTAATCAACATAGCCCAGTCAAAATGTTTTGTACCATCAAGAATTCTGGAAATAAGGTAAAACATCCATGATCGGAAAGTGCTAGCATCCTCTTGACCTGTGACCCGATTGAGCAAAGTTATCAAAATAGCAACCTCATCCTTGAATTCACCACGACCAATCTTTTTAGGCATGTTAGTCTTCTGAACTTTCAGCCATCTCTAAGCCACCTTTCTCTGTGAACGTTCTTGATCTCCATCCCATATCTTCTCACAGGCTTCAATAACCACAGTGAAATTATCTAAACGAGGAGGAATAGCAAAACATTTCTCTATATCTTTCGGTTTGAGACTGCAAACAACCCTCCCGTCAACTGATCTGATTTGTCGTGAAGATGAGTCATAATGCTTGATACAAGCAAGAACGAACTCGAGATCAAAAGTGGTAACATGAATAGATGCCGCTGCCAACAATTCGGAACGCTCAAGATTCCTCAACGAATTGCTGCTAACACCCTCCAGACTGCTCAGATTAACCACTGGATAAACATGATTTAGGTCTGTATCTGAAGTTTTGACAAAATTATGCATAAGGGTCGATTTTGTCTTATAATCAATGAGATTGAACTGCATTTTGAAAATGAAGACTTTTGACTGTAAAGTCGAATATACTTGAACAACTTTCTGGAAAAACTGAAAACCTCTGGACAAGGCTAAAAATAGCCTAAGGCAGGAGAAATTTTTGAAAATTTTCTAAAACGTGGGTTTTGTGCAGAATCAAATTCTAAGACAACCTAGATAGTTTGATTCTCGAAAAAATGTGTTTTAGGCCCACATGCAAAGAAATTCTCGGAAAAAAGCACAAAGCTTCAGAACGAAGACTATGGGGCAATTTTCTCAAAAAAATCTAAGACGTGGGTTTTGCTGCAAATACTGAAGTGTGCGAACCCAAATGATCAAACTCTGAAAATATGTTGAATTTCTTTGACATGCGAAGAAAGTACCTAAGATGAGAAATAGAAGAAATAAGACAGAAGATAGAAAGTTTTGTTTGCTCTGCTTCTGTAGAATTCGCCAATCTCTTTTTAGAACTTGATAAAACCTGCATGCAAAGTGAAAACAAAGTCTTGAATCTTCTTCCTCTGAACAATCTGAATCCGTTGCTATGAAGAACGCTGAATTCTGACACTTGTAGCACCTTTAAATCGCTGCTTGCTCAAGAAGAATGTATATTTCGAAACTTGTGATGAAGAAATAATGGACGCCAATGCTTGAATAAATTGATTTTCATCATTGAAATTCGCACAAAGGCATTAAACCTTGAAAAATGCGCTTGGCTTATGATTGGACCCCAATTTTAGTTAACTGAAACTAAAATGAGCTAAATAAGGCATCATGCTTTAGGGCGTGCCTTTTCAGTCTTCAGTTGACAACACCATGTAAAGCATCATGCGAATTTGACTTCAGTTGACAATCCTTATTGAATTCGCCATACTTCAAAATTCATTAAATTGACAACTAAGAATTAAAGCGTCCCTTTTCAGAACTGAAGTTGACAAAGTGAATTTGCCATACTTCATGCTTATGCTTTAAATCTTTAAAAATTCTAAATAAGGCGTCTCTTTTGAAAACTTCAGTTAACAATCTAAGATAAATTCGCCACTTCACAAAGTGAAAACTCATGCTTTAATTTAAATATGGCGTCCCTTTTCAAAACTCCAGTTGACAAAAAGTGAAGCGCCAACTTCACAAAGTCTTCACAATTTCAACCAATTGTGCCATGCATCCAAACTCAAGTTGATTTTCATGCATAAACTTCGGTTAAGTGAACATGCAAACAAGTTAACTCAACATGCAGTTGTTAACCAGACATGCAACTAGTTAACCCGGACATGCAACTGGAAAGATCACCAACATGCCAATAAATGAACCGGAGATGACAACTCAGAATCGCTCAAATTTAATCAAGTCAACTCGCTAAGGTGCACTACCAACTTCTTCAAAAATCAACTTTGACCTCTTAAGGCGCTTTTCAGACTTAGCCAATTTTCATGAAGTAAATTTGATTTGAACATCTTTGGGACCCCTATTCATCCCCTAACACTGGCTGACTGACTTCACCAATTGGCTAGCTAACAGGTGCATCGCAGAGCAAGACAAAAACTGATCAAAAGGTACCTTGAGACTGAACATCATAAAACTAACATTTGAAGGCTCAAAAATCCAAGCGCCTTTTTCAAAAGCTGCTCTTTTTCTTAGACTTAGTCAAATTTTCTCATCTCAATCTCGTACGAAGGGAAAAAAAATCCTTCATAACTTCTGATTGACCAAATTTCAGGACTGGATCACAGGTTTACTGTGGAGATGACTTCATTCTGCATGACAGCTACAAAGGCACATTTCTCTAGAAAACATCATCTGAGGGATGAAAATCAAGGGCGCCATTTTGAAAAGTTGCTCTTTTTCTTCTAGACAACCATTTCTGGAACTGACCAAAATAACATTAAAACTCTAATTGCAAGCTACTGAGTCATCTTCTGATCTGACAGAGACAGGCAACGGAAAGCTGAACATAACATGAACAAATTGAATATTTGAGATCATCAAAAAGAAGGTATTAAAGGCTAGAAAAGCTCAGGCGCTTTCTAAAAAAGTGCTCTTTTGTTCATTCCTTGATATTTTGACTAAGATTTGACCCCATGTTTGACCTCCGGCTCAGGCACTTCTGCAACTCAGATTCACCCACTGACGGATGCGTCATGAAGCTTGAACAAATGTGAGATAAACATCTTGAGTGGAATTTAGTCAAAAACATTCTTTTGACACCTCAAAAAGCTGGGCGCCTTTCTCAAAAGCTACTCTTTTTTCCAGTGTTAGCCAATTCTGGCTCTCCTCTCGTTTTGTGCTATATCTTCCGTAACTTGCATGAAACAAGTCCGTTTGACAAGATTGATAGCTCGTTGCAAAGCTGACATGATGCCGGAAAAATGTCTACTGGAGGCGACAAACCCTAAAAATAGGATCTAAGCCCCTAGTGATAGGGCCTTTTGAAAATGTGCCCTCCGCAGAGAATCTTGATGATTTTCCCCTTCATTTTCACTTTTCTTAAATTTCTTCAAGTATCAGACTGACATGACATTGACACCAACTCCATATTTGAAAACCCCAAAAACGACCTTCTGACATCACTTTAACAAGATTAAGACTCAATTAAGCAAAATGCCTTAGTGAAGCAAAATTTTTGGTTTTGGGTACAATGATTCCTAGCAATTGGTATTGTGTTTCCATGGTTGAAGGAGTTTGTTGAAGATGCCATGCATCAACAAGTTGTTGCCAATCCTAGAAGTACACAAAGCTATGTAAATAATGAGCAATAGTGTTGGTGTTTTAATTTGATACTTACGTGATAGCACAAACTGGAACAGTCAATGAGGAAATCCTCTCTTCAAATTTGCAGCAAAAGCTCCCTAATTTAATCTACACTAGAATCTAAAACAAAAGCCTATTAATATGAACATTGTACAATCTATTCTTTGGGGTTTTGCATAATGATAAAATAAATAAATAAAATTGAACTAAATGTTTTGATCTCCAAGGCTAGAACACAAGACTTTGAAGAACTCCTATTCTCACCAATGAATTTTCTCAATTTTAAAAACTAAACTATAACATGCATTGAATAACAATATTAGCTGATGATTAAAACATAGATTGTCAATTAGACATTAACAACTGATTTTGATTCAATAAGAAAAAATAACACTTATGAAAATTGTGACAAAAAAGAGATGAAAACAAGTAATTACAACAGAGCATTCAAAGCTACTCTGAGAGTTTGAAAATAAATGCTACACAAAGTTAACACGATCTTTATTACTTGGTTTTCAACTTGCATGATTAAAATATAGACATTTGACTTGAATGAAAATTCAACAACATAAGCAGAGCTCAAACTCTCCTTGCATTGTATGTCTAAAAGACACATTTATAGTTTTCCAGTTGCAGCTTCTTGAAGCTGCAAAATAAAATAAAATATATATTTTTTTTGAAAGCAACTCCATACTCATCCTCTGATATAATATAAAATATTACTTTCTTTCCATTTTTATTTCTCATCTTGAGTGTCCATCTGAATCAAGGGCTCATGATCTTTCAATTTTTTCTTTAATTTTCTTTATTTGACTTTCAATCTTGGCTTGGGTGTCACTTTGAATGAAGGGCTCAGATTCATTACCTTTTCTCCTTTATTTTATTTTATTTTCCTTCCAATCTTCACTCAGGCCCATATACTAACTTAGGCACTACTTTTGCTTTGTTTCTCACTTTGTTTTAGCAAGAAAAACATGCTATTTTGGTGCTTGATTGAGTTTAGGCGCCCATTTTATTTTTGGTGGAGGTTTGAGTACATTAATGCCAATTTCCGAATGATTAACTCATAAATTTGAATTTCTTTTAAATTTTTTCCCAAAAAAATAGGAAACACAAAAAAGCAACTTTCTAAAAATAGAAAGATGTGATTTTTGTGCTTATCTCATCAATCTAAAGCATTATGAAAAAAGTAAAAGGCGGTTTTTTTAAAACAAGAAACATTCTAAAAATAGAAAGTTTGATCTTTGGGCCTCATTGAAACTTCTTTTCTTGAATATTGGACCTTTCAATGTGTTGGAGAATATTTTCCTTAGCCTCAATCCTTCCTGCTTGTGCCTAGTATTTTCCATCATAATCTTTGAACTTCACCCTTTGTTTCCTCTGCTAGTGTTGAAGCTAAAGCCTCCTTTAGAATTCATTGCTTGATAGTCTTTGTGATGAGCAACCTACATACATCACTAGTAGACCATGACAAACCAACACCTAAGGACTTAAACCATTTTGCAAAGAAAGATAACATAGTTAACATTGATGTGCCAAGAATGACTTGACATTTAGCTATAAATATGATTAAACACAAAACTTTTCAAGTATAGCAAATTTAGGCACTGGTAGCATGTGATGAAATGGTGACTTGCGCAAGGTTGTGCAGTGGTGTGCAATGACAAATATTGCATTAAGCAACACATGCACTTGCCTCTAAGCATGAAGGGTGTTGAAGTTTGCATAGTGGTGCATGAAACAAAATAGAAGCATGCACAATACATGAAGGGTTGTTGAAGCTTGCATGGTGATGTGGTGTGATGTGCTCTTGGCTGCAAGGTGTTATAAATATTTGTGCAATAGAGATAGAAAAACAAAAAAGGAGAGAAAAGCCTACTATTTTTTAATTTAAAGGTATTTTAATAGCATATAGACAAAGAGAAAAAAAAAAGTAAGTGCAAGGATCTTGGGTGGCAGCCCCTAGGTTTTCACATTTTTTTCTTCTTTGATATATAGAAAGAAGATGCCATCAATAGTGAGGAAAGAATAGCCATTAGAACTTTCCATTTTTGCAAAGGTGAAATACATATGAAATAAGGCAAGTAAAAACTAGAAGTAGTTGATTTTCATCTTGGATTAACTAGAAATGTGTAGAACGAAAACTATATGAGTAATACTCACCCACTACCTTCCAAAGAATAGGTTGGGAAGGAGAGAAGTATTGCAAATTGTTGAGAACATGGAAAGATGAATTGGTGATTCTTGGAAAACCTATCAAAGATAAGGTTAAATGAGTAGCCTATAATTGATGGAAAAGACTAAATGGGACCTTACCAAAGGGTAAGTTGGACAAGGTAGCTAGTTTACAAAAGTGGAAAGAGTAGCAAGTCCTTAGAGTGGCTCTATTCCTCCAAAGATTTACTAACAAAAAAATATATTCAAAGAAGATGTAACATACTAAAATCATACAACACAGTAATTACTTTGGTTTTTACTATAGTTGCCAGGATTCTCCATTATGGGAACATAGACAACGTACTAGTCCCCGTACCCAAAATTTCTAGTGAATCATTTACATATAAAATAGTCTTCTCCTTATTCATTTAACTCACGTACCCTAATTTGATTGGCGTCCCTGACCCCGTACTAGTACCAGTACCTTGCATCTCCCGGGAACTATGGTTTTTACCATAGAAGTAAATAAAAGCATTTGCTTAAAAATAGGAATGTAAATTTTTTTCTTTTTCATACATCATTTAATGCATATTTCAAATATGAAAACATAAACATCTTTTGAATTTGAAGCTATATTACATTTCAACTTGAAAATAAGATAAAACTTTCCAATTACAATTCTTACATGATAAACTATCAAGTATACAAATTTACAAATTACAATATAGTTTCAAGGTCAATTCTTCCATATATGGACAACGCTTTTGTTTCACAAGCCTCGACATTCTTCTCTGCAAGAGGGAGAGCATCACTCGAGTGCTTTACCTCCAACTACAAACCAACAGTCCCCCACACACCTTCCAACTGGAAGTGGCCCTACCCTTCCTAATGAGTATAGACTAAGGAACCCTTAAGTATGCCATCTGAGTTTCTAGTGTTGTTTCCTACACAACCAATCAACCATACAACTTTAGACTTCTCTAAGTATGACCATTCTGACTAGCTATGCAATCTGGATCATGGTGAACCGACTAATGCAAGCAAAGACTTTTGCATTATTTTGGCCAAAGTTTTGAAAACATTTCAAACACTTCCTTAAGAAGTGGAGTCCTATGTTCACACACCTCTAACTCGACTTGGAAACCACCTTGACCTAAGGTTTAACTCAAACTAATTGTTTGACCAACTGGTTTGACTTTTCATAAAATTACTCAATCGTAATATAATGACTCACTAAGTCGGTAAACGACTAGGTTGGTTATACTTTTCTAACTTTGAACACCCATGTTATATTCTTGTAACAACTTGGGTCTTGGAAATTGCCACTTGTTCAAGTCCTTGAATTCAAACCATGAGAGTAAACTACTCTCCTATTTTCATGCACATTTGGTTAATATTGATGACACAATATCATTGACTCGAGACACTTGGTCTCATCTTTAAGGTATTGACTACATGTCAAATAAGTACAATAATCTAATATTAAATATGAAAAGAAGATCACTTCTTAAATAATGTTTCAAAATTTTCAATATTCTACCTTATAGTTCCATTTTTCAAGAACACAATAACAATTCCAATTAATCAAGATATCAAATATCGTCTTATTTTATTCAAAGTAAAACTATGTTCAAGTATTGAATATTCTTCAATAAATAGCTTATAAAGTTGTCTTTAATTAGTTAACTCAGCTGAGAAAGCATTTTTCTTATCTCACATTTAAATAATTACATCTCGTAAAATATTCATTATATAAATTATATAAATGTCTATATATAAAACTGAAAATAATCTCTATCTAAGAAAAATGAAATAAATCGATCATTTTAACACAGTAGCAAATTAATTTTCGAACCAGCTGCTTATCTTGGAATGGAAGAAAAACAATTTAAGTTCTTGTTTTCAACTAGAAAATTAGATTATTTTTCCTCTGTTTTAACTTGGTTTATTCTTCAAAAAGAAAACTAATCTTCCTCTTTTAAAATCTGGAAAATTATAAAATGCAAACTAAGAATTACATGCAGAAAATTGAATATAAAAACATTTCTGAGATATTCTTTAACTTCTCTACACTTTAGCTCCAAAATCACAAAGTGATTTGCACAGTATTTCCCAATAAAATGCAACTTTCCGCAAGAGCCCAGCTAGCAATGTTGGAGAAAAACTCAGACTTGCTGCAAAATATCTTCACAAAAATACCAAGAATTAACAACAAAAATATCCTCTCTACTCTTAACAGTGAATTATCTCTATGATTTTTAACCAAGGAGATGAAGTAGATTGATTAGTGGGTGGAAGAGTGATGGGTCCAGGTCCTACAACCGGCGGGCTGAGCTAGAGCATCGAGGCCCCTAGCTGCATTGATCTTTGTTCCCTCGTTGCACAGAGTCTTTTTATGCTTTCGGGGGGGTGGTACCTTTTTAAAATTTGTTTGATTTGTTTCCTGTGGCGCGCGGCTAGTGTTTGCTTGGATCTGCAATTCCTTGTGTGCTCGGGGGTCTTCTTGCTGCCCTGTGGTGTGGGTCTATCTGTAAGGCCTCTGCAGTGGTGCATGCCCGTGCATGCTTGGTTCTAGAAGTAGCAGGGTGAGGCTATTGGGTGCGTAGGGTGGTGAAAGCTCGATGTTGTTTTCTCTCTGTGTGGTGTTCACTCTCCTTTCCTGGTGCGGGTGTGGGTGGGCTCGTGTGGTGGGTGGTTGTGTCGGGCGTAGTCTGGGGAAGTGGTGTGGGTTTCCCCCGTCCAATACCGTCTAGATTTTTTTGCATACCTGTCTAGGGTTGGATGGATTTTTTGAAGGGCGAGACATCTGGGGTGTCTCCTGACTTGGACTTTCATGTAGCGATTGGCTCGAAGGCTCCGACTCAAGGAATGAAGACTTTCGATAATAATTTATTTACTCCAGATTCAGGGTTTGTTGGTGCAGGATCGTCTAATGGTATGAGGCTCAAGAAGATTAACAAATGTCTTGAGCGTTGCCAGGAGAGACCTAAATTGGTGTTCCCGCCTGAGATGATTGCTGAAGATGTTGAATATTATACGAACCACTCATTATTTTGCAAATTTCTGGGGATGAGGGTTTCACTTCAGTTTTTGGAATCTTGGGCCCAGAGCACTTGGGCGCCAGAGGGAGAAATGGAGATCATATTGTTGGCCAATAATTACTTTATGGTAATCTTCAATTGCATGGTTGATCGCACTAGGGTATTTGAAGGTGGTCCTTATTTCCATAACCAGGTGGGGCTGTTTATTAAACCATGGCATGTTGGATTTATCCACTCGGAGGAGCTGCCAAATCATGTCCCCGTGTGGGTTCGTTTGCCTCGATTTCTGGTGGAGTGTTGTCAGGAGGATGCTTTGCACCTGGTGGCTTCGCTACTTGGAAAACCTGTTGGGTTTTCGTTGCAAACCGTGGGTAAAAAGGTAATGAATTTTGCCTGTATTTGTGTTGAAATTGATCTTAGTAAGCCTTTGCCCGATGCTGTGGATATGTGTGCGGGATCCTTCTCTTGGGTGCAACAATTGGATTATGAGACCCTTCCTTTCCGTTGTCGTCTATGTCATGAATATGGTCATTTGCAGTGTAGATGTCCAAGATATAAGCCTGTGGAGTCTCAGCCTGCACAACCTCCTCGCAACCCCCCTGCAGTTGATAAGGGGAAGGGCCTTGCCTCTGGTGATGTGGTTGGTGCGGATGGTTTTGTTCAGGTTAAGGCTTGTAACAGGAACCGGGGTCAAAAGAGGACCTTTAAGGAAAGATAGGATGATGATACTTTTAATAGGTTTGAGGTATTGGATGATCTCAGCCAGCAGGAAGTGAACCCGGGGTTGTTGAGTTTGGTTCAGGAGGTTGAGGGTTCAGCTCCGGTGGACAATATCTCTAATGTTTCATTGGTTCCTTTAGGTGGAGATAATTTGTAGATGGATACAGATCTACAGTTTGTGGTCTCGGAGGTTCCGACTCTTTCAGCCGAGGCATCGAAAGGTGGTGGGGATTCTTCCTCTCCTGGTCAAAAGGTAAATCTGATTGTGGCTAAGGGCAACAAGCCTTCTCCTCATTTGGGTGTTTTACAAAGAGATCTTAAGAAGGGTGGGGCGGAGAAATATGCCAAACTTGGTAGAAAGAAGGATCTAGAAAAGATCAAGCTAATAGGAGAGACTTTGGTGGAGTCAGGGTCGGTAAAGACTCTGGATTCTCATTTTTTGAACCCCTCGAAATGATTGTTCTATCATGGAATGTAAAGGGCTTGAACAGCGACCCTCGACAAAAATTTGTTCATGATTTGGTTAGGAAACATGGTCTTGATATACTTTTTTTGTAGGAGACCAAGCTTTCAGTGGATAGTATGTTTAGTTTGGCTCCTCAGTTGTGGAGGAATGGGAAGTGTCAGTGCATTGGTGCTCATGGGTCTTCTGGGGGCATAGCTTGTTTATGGAACCCACAAAAACTCTATCCTCTTTGGTGGGTATCCTCTAAATCTGCTATGTCTATGATTGCTTCTAGCTTTGAGATGGGGGAGATTCTGCTCCTTTCTAATATCTATGCTCCTATTGATCTTAGGGGTAAGCAGTTTCTGTGGTTTGTCCGCAGTTTGGCTCCTTTCCATCCCTAGATTCTCGCTGGAGATTTTAATGCTATCACTGAATTGGCTGAAAAGCGTGGTGGTACTGCGAGGCTAGAGCCCTCAGCGAGGCTCTTGTGTGATAATATTTCTGCTTTGAATTTAATGGATATGAAGCCCAGTAATGGTAAGTTTACTTGGAACAATCGCAGGATTGGGGATAATTGTATTGCTAAGAGATTGGATCACTTCTTGGTTTCTTACTATTGGATTGGTAGTTAGTGGTCTTCTTGTTTTGAAATTTTGGGCTGGAGAGGATCCGACCATTGGCCTATCAAGCTGGCTATTGAGTCACATTGTGTGCCTCGTTCTCCTTCTTTTAGATTTCAGCTCATGTGGTTGCGGGACCAATCTTTGTATGATTATGTAGCTGACTGGTGGAGAAGGGGTAGACCTTCTTTCGGTACAACAATGTACACCTTTGCTAAACTTCTTCAATATGTGAAATATCAGCTCAAGCGGTGGAATCTTCATTGCTTTGGGAACATATTTCATGCTAAGGCGGCTGCTCAGGCTGAATTGGATGGTATCACGAGACTAATACGGGAGGGTAGGATGACCAAGGATTTGCTTCAGGAAGAGGCTCAGGCTTTGAAAGCTCTGGAGGAGTGTGAGATGCGGGAGGAAATGTATTGGAAACAAAAGGCTCGGATAGAGTGGCTTCAAGAGGGGGATAAAAACACTGCTTTTTTCTTCAATTCAGTGAAATCCAAGAGGCAAGGCAATTCTATTTCGGCTCTGGTGAATGACAGGGGTGAGCAGCTCTCCTCCTTTCTTGAAATCTCAGGTGAGGCAGTGCATTATTTTTCCTCTCTTTTTTGAGAGGATTCACCGGGGGGGTCTCCG
Organism: Sequoia sempervirens; assembly: GCA_007258455.2. Classification (NCBI taxonomy): domain Eukaryota; kingdom Viridiplantae; phylum Streptophyta; class Pinopsida; order Cupressales; family Cupressaceae; genus Sequoia; species Sequoia sempervirens. Next base: position 11,976 of record VDFB02183276.1, on the reverse strand, counting down.
GAAGAAGCCCAGGTTCTTTCTTGTTTTCCCCCTCTAGTTTCTAGAGAGATGAATGAGCTTCTTATGAGTAATATCATGCTGGAGGAGCTTGAGGGGACTGTTTTCCAGATGAAGAAAGGAAAAGCTCCTGGCCCGGATGGATTCCCGGTCGAGTTTTTCCATGAATTCTGGGATATCATCAAGTTGGACCTTTTGGCAGTTGTTTAGGAATCCCAGTGGAACAAGCAGATGCTCAGAGCGTTAAATTCTACCTTTCTAGCCCTCATTCCCAAGTGTGATGGGGCTGATAGGTTAAGTCAATTCTGGCCCATTTCTCTCTGCAACATCATTTATAAAGTTATCTCTAAGTTAATTGCTGACAGGTTAAAAAAGGGGCTTAAGGAGCTGATTTCTGAGGAGCAGAGTGGTTTTGTGGCGGGAAGGAAAATTTTGGATGGGATTGTTATTGCAACCGAGGCCATTCTTTATATGGCCAACTCCAAAGAAAAGGGGATGTTCATTAAGTTGGATATGGCTAAGGCTTATGACAGGGTCAGATGGTCTTTCCTTCGAAAGATTCTCAGTGTTTTTGGTTTCGGGGAAGATTGGATTCATTGGGTTATGAGTTGCATTACTTTAGTTTCTTTTTCTGTGATCATTAATGGAGAGCACTCTGAGTTATTTGGAGCGTCTAGGGGGCTTCGTCAAGGGGATCCCCTCTCTCCGTATTTGTGTCTTCTCTTTGCTGAAGGTTTGGGGAGATTGATTAGAAGAAATGTGGAGGGTGGTCTAATCCAGGGTTGGCGATGGGGTGGTGACTTGCCCCCATAGTTGCACCTGTAGTTTGTGGACGATACTGCTCTGATGGGAAAGGCTACAATGGGAGAAGTTACTAATATTCGTTGGGTGTTGGACATTTACCTGATGGCCTTGAGGAAACTAATTAATGAAGATAAATCTTCCATCTTCTTTTTTAATACTCCGAGCCCCATTCAACAATGGATTGCTCAGACCTTGAGATTTCAGATTGGGAATCTTCCTTTGACTTATCTTGGTATCCCCATCTCAGATGGGCGATTGCCTAAGGAGTCCTGGAAGAATATTTTGGATAAATTTCGGGTTAAAGTTAACCACTAGACTCATTGGTGGTTATCTTTTGCTGGGCGTGTTCAGTTAATCCAGTCTGTGGTGCAAGCTTTGCCCATTTATAGATGCATGCTCCAGGTTGCCCCTATGAGCTTTGTTAAGGATTTTGACTCTATGGTTAGACAATTTTTATGGGGCGGTTGTTTTATTTCTTCTAAATGGAGTCTGGTTAGATGGGAAGTTGTTTGTAGCCCGAAGCAGTATGGGGGTCTTGGATTGCGGCAGTTGGCTTTGACTGGGGTGGCGCTGGCTGCGAAGCTATATTGGCGGTGGTGCACTGAGTAGGATAAGATCTAGGCTAGAGTTATGTCTCAAAAGTACTTTTTGGGAATCCCTCAGAAAGATATTCCTCGTTATCCCCTTGTCGGGAAGGGTTCGGTGATCTGGGGGACTCTCAAAAAGGGGGCTACTCTTATTAAAGATGGTTTATTTTGGATTTGTAAGCAGGGGACCGAGGTTCAGTTCTAGTCTGATTCTTGGGATGGCTTTCCTCCTCTCATCTCTCAGTACCCTAATTTATTGAATCTTTTCCAGAGGTTTATTGAGGCTGGTTGGTCACGGGTGAGTGACTCTAAATCCTCCTCTTTTTGCAGGCAGATTGAGGTGGCTAGATGGAAGTCTCTTGATGTTTGGCCGGATGTTGGTCTTCAAGAGGAATGTGTTGTGTTGCAAAGTGTTATTTCCAGTCGTCGATGTAGTTCTCTCTGGGGGGAAGATGTGCTTGCTTGGTCTCCTAATCCCTTGGGTGTCTATACTGTGGCCTCTGGATATAAGGTGTTTTTGTCCCATAGGATGAATGGGGAGGAAGTTCAATGGTGGAAGAAGGTCTGGAACAAGTTCTCTTGGCCCAAGTGTAATTGCTTTGTCTGGATGTTGACCTGGAATAAGTGTTTGACTTGGAACAATATCCAGAAGAGGGGTTTCCATTGCCCTTCTGTCTGTGTTTTATGTGGGGCTACCAAGGAGGAGTCTTCTCACTTGTTTTTCCGCTGTCCTTTTGCTATCCAGATTTGGCACTTTTGGTGGGGCGTTTGGCAGAGCCCCTGTGTTCATGCTTCCTCCTTGATTGATTTTTGGAATAGTGTGGGTAGGCCTCCCTCTATGACTTCTTTCTTACAGGAAGTGTGGTTTGTGGGGCCTATCTTTATGATGTGGCAGATTTGGTTGGAACATAATAGGCATATTTTTTGGGGTGAGAAGCAGTTTGTGCAACAAGTTTGGTAGTGAATTTTGAGCATGATTCAAGAAACGATGGAGGCTAAGTGTTTTGTGAGCTTTCCATTAGAGAAAAGGGATGCTGAGGTGGTGGAGAGATTGGGGATTCAGGGGTTGTCTGTGACTTCTTCTTGTGTCAGGAGAGGGCGGACGGCGAAGCAAAAAATTCATAGGATTGGTTGTTCGTAGCCCCCTCCTGATGGAGTTTTGAAGATCAATACTGATGGTTCTTCTAGGGGAAATCTAGGACCTGCTAGTATTGGGGGGATTGGCAGGGACTCTTTAGGTTCAGTGGTTTTCCTTTTCTCAATCCATGAGGGGTTGAAGACTATCAACATTGTGGAAGGCTTGGCAATCCTCTACGCCTTTGAGAGGGCTCATGCTTTGGGGTGGAAAAGGATTATCTGTGAATCTGATTCCTAGGTCTTGATCAATTTTCTCATTGAGCGAAAAGTGGTGGGGGTCAGTTGGCAGTTGGCTTTGATTGTGCAATGGATTTTGCAGGTTAGTTTGCTGATGGAAATGGTGACTTTTGTTCATATTCCACGGGAGTGGAATAGGGTTCTTGATTTCTTGGCAAAATGGGCCTCTGAGCGTGTCGGTGGTTGGAGAATTGAGGAGTGGGAGCTTATTCCTCTGGAGCTTCGCCATGATTTGGATGGAGTTATTGCTGAGGATAGGGATGGTTTAGGAGTTGGCTAACTTTGGTTGTGTTATGTTCTTCTGCTTTTGTTGTTTCTTGGGACTTCAGTCCTACTTTCATTGTAATGTTCCTTTTTGAGTTTCAATAAATTTTTTACCCCTTTTTATTTAAAAAAAAAAAAAAACATAAATTCATGTTATGATTAAAAAAAATATCTAAATGAAATTTTAGAATATTTTGGAGAGGCTAAATTTTTTGTTTTTAAAAATAAATTTAAAATAACTTTTAATTAACTAAAATTATATATATATATATATGTCAAAATAATATATATTCTTTTGACCTATACCACATACCACATCTATATATATATTCTTTCACCTATACCTCACATACCACATCTATATATATATATATATATTTTAGACTTCACAAAAAGGAATCGCAGCTAATAACCCTATATAAACTACAAAGCATACTGTAAACTTTTACTGTGACCAAATGGGCATCGGCGCTTATTATGCCCTGCAAGTATCACTCTGTGGGTGGGGAGACTAGACCTCGTGGACTAACCTCTCCTTTGCACAGGGAAAGATTTAGCCAACCCAGCTAGGGCCCCAACTCATCTTACATATATATATATATATATATATATATATATATATATATATATTCTTTTGACCTATACCACATGTAAATTCTCACCACATATATATATATACTTTTGACCTCTACCACATACCACATACTATATGTTATCAAATATAAAAAGACAAAAAAAAATAAAAAATCTTAATATATTAATTCTACAATATTTTATGATAAAAATAAATATTACTCAAAATTATAATTATAATTAAATATACTCAAAGTTTACAAATATATTATTAATATTTATAAAAAAACCTTCTAAAAATTACCCATCCTATTTTTTTTTAAGCAATGGGTACATCGACGGGTGGTATTGTGGTGGTCTCTTCAGTTGAAAGTAAGGATTTTTTGAATTTTGATAAGGCTGGAATCTCTGTTCCTGGGCTTGGCGTTAATGGTAGAGGTTAGGCTGACGTTGGGAGGTTGGTTGACAGTGGTTCATCGGATGGGACATCTTGTGGGTCCTTGTCGTTAGGTGTATCACATGTTATTTCTTCCTCTAGAAATTTAGGTCATGATGGTACTTCCTGTGAAAAGGTGGGGCCTAAGACTATGGCTCCCGAGGCAGCTATTCATCTCTGAAGTTGTTAAGTCAAATTTTTCCTCGGTGGATGGTAAGGCATGGTCTGCTTTATTCGGTGCTAAACTTAAGGAGAAAAGTTCCTCACCTCCTATAGACTTCCTTGCTAACCTGTCAATGGATGATTATTCAGTTTCAGTGCCTGATTGCATCATTGAAAATTGTATTCTTACCATGGAGCAATCGTTGGTTGGTAACTTTCTGGGACCTCGGCCTAACATTGAAATGGTTTGTATGCTAGCTAAAAATCATTGGCATCTGAAAGGTTAGGTTGAGATTGTGGCCCTTGCAAAGGGTTTCTTCTCTTTTTCTTTTACTTGTGATGAGGATCTGTTGAAGGTTTTTGTGGGGGGGTCGTGGCTTATTGGGAAATCGACTATGGTGTTGAAGAAATGGGAGGCAGGCTTCACCTCGAGCTCTTATTCCTTTGATTTGGCTCCAGTGTAGGTTCGTTTGCATGGGCTCCCTCTTGAATTCTAAGATGAATAAGTCTTTAAAGGCATAGCATCAACTTTTGGACGTTTACTTTCTATTGATAGTCTTACTGCTTCTAGGAATAGGCTTGTTTATGCTTGGCTTTGTGTGATTCTAGACCAAGCAATGAATCTTCCTTCGTTGATAAATATTAAATCAAAGTTGGGTGTGTGGGAGTAGGTGGTTGAGTTTGAATCTATCCCTTTTGCATGCTTCCACTGTAAGAAGGTGGGGCATTGTGCTAAGAAGTTCCCTTTGAAGCCTATGGTTCCTCCTAAAAAGAACTTTGTCCCTCAAAAGGAGGCCAAAGTTTGGAAGGAGGTTGGGAAGCAAAATGAAATGGGGCTTGAGAAGGGCTCTGTTGAGTCTGTGGAGGGAGTGGTTTCTGAGGATCCATCTCTCGATGTCTCTGTTGTTTATCCTAGTGTTTGCCCTGTAGAGGAAGTTCCTTCAGAGAAGGGTGTGGAGAAGGGTTCATGTGTTGATGAGTGGATTGTTTTTCCGGTGGAGGAAGGTGGTGTTGTCTCGTTGGCACTGGTGGTTGCTGAGCCAGACAAGGTAACTCCTTTGAAGATGGTCTCTAAGGGGATGTTAACTTCTAAGGAGGATTGTCTAGAGTCCCCTCAGGTGGTTTCCATTGTGGGAAAAGAGGACTTATCCTTTGTTGAACCATTGGGGGTTTTGGTAGTTGAGAAGCTAGTGCTCACCTCTTCTTTCATTAATTTTTCAAACTATGCTTCTTAGGAGGAAAAGCCCTAAAATACTATTCATTTGGCTTCTAAGTCTCAGAATAAGAAGAAGCCAAACCCTCCTAGGTTGGGGATGGCTACTAGAAATCACTTGAAGCTGGATTGTGGATTGAAAAGGGGTAGAGGAAGGCCTTCTCTACATAAAATAAGGGATAGGGTTAGCAAATGTGATATTGTTGATGGATCATAATTTACTCTGCTTGAGATGGTCCTGAATGGTCCCTCGCAAAATCCTTTATGAAGATCCTCTCCTCGAATATAAGAGGATTAAATAATCCTCATAAATAGGATCTTCTTGCAAACATTTTAAGAGATCATCGGCCTAATATTATTTTGATTCAGGAAACTAAGATGAGTGTTGAGAAGGTTGATAGAACTAAGAATAGGTTCTTTAAGAACTGTGGTTGTCAAGTTGTTGATTCTGATGGTGCTTTTGGCAAGGTGGCAACATTTTGGAATCCTAAGGTGGTTGCTGGCTCTGAGTTTTCTTTTGAAAATCATGTGACTAACTCATTTTTTTTGTTTCAGGGAAAATTTCTCTTGGGTTTTGTCTAATATCTATGCTCCTAATTCGAAAAGCTCTTGTAAGAATTTTTCGGAAAGATTGAATACTTTTAAGGCGCAGTTCTCTTTTCAGAATTGGTAGGTGATGGAGGATTTTAATACCCTGTTGAATGATGCTGATAAATTTGGGGGCTCTTAGGTGGCTAATGACAGTCATCTTGACCTCTTGAATTTTATTAATGATAATTTTCTGCTCGATCTGGATTTGGGTGGAGCTTCCTTCACTTGGTCCAATCGGAATTTTGGGGATGCTTTGATACAGGTTAAGTTGGACAGGGCTCTTATTTCACCTAACTGGTTGCACTTTTATGCTTGTTCCCTCTCTACTTTAATGAGGCTTGGGTTGGATCATTTCCCAATTTTCTTGAGATCTAAACCCTTTGGTCGTAAGATGGCTTTTCCTTTCAAATTTGAGAAGATGTGGACTAGCCACCCTGATTTGCATTCTAAAATTTCTCAATGGTGGAATATTAATTTTGATGGGTTTGTTATGTATAAAGTTGCTAAGAAGTTGGCCTCTATTAAGCAGAATTTGATTCAGTGGAATAAAGCCTCTTTTGGTAACATCTTTGAGGAAAAATTGGTTCTTAAGTCTAAGTTGGATATTCTGCAGCAAAAAATGCAGCCTTTTGGGTCTGATTCTATGCTTCTTTAGGAGGAAAGTGTTCTTTTTTCTAGTTTGCATAATATTGTGGCAAGAGAGGAGTTCTAGAAGCAGAGGTCAAGGGCTATTTGGCTTCGAAGTGGGGATAAAAATACTTGATTCTTTCGTCTCATGACTTTGAAGCATAGATCTTCTAACAAGATTTCTAAAGTTGTGAATAATTTAAATCTAATTGCTTCTGGATTTGATTGTATCGATGAAAAAAGGGTCCACACAATCAAATCCAGAAGCAACGATGAAAAAAGGGTCCACACAATCAAATCCAAAAGCAATTAGATTTAAATTCATATGGATTGTGGAAATCTAATTACATTGTGAATAATTCTTTGATTGAGGAGGATGATGATATTAGATCTGTGGCTCGGTGTTTCTTTGAGGACATTCTCTCAGAGGATCGTCCATTGGAACCTGCTAGACAACATGGTTTTTTTAATGTTATTTGTAACTTGGTTTCAGAGGAGGAAACTAATATCTTGATTGCAATTCCTTCGAATGAGGAGATCAGAAAGGTTGTGTTTTCTTTTGAAGGGAATAAATCTTCGATGCCGGATGGGTTCCCTATGTTATTTTTCACTCTTATTGGGAGATTATTTCTAAAGATGTATTCAATGCCACAAAATAATTTTTGGAAGTAGACAGCTTCTTAAGGAATTGAATTCCACTTTTATAGTGTTAATCCCTAAGAATCCTGGGGCTGAGAGCTTTGGTGATTTTAGACCTATTAGTCTTTGTAACTCAATTTGTAAGATTTTTTCTAAGGTGCTTGCTTGGAGGCTACAAAGGATGTTATCCAAGATTATATCTCCATAGCAGAATGGTTTTGTGCCAAGTTGATAGATTCTAGACTCTATCATAATGGTGCATGAAAACATTCATTCTCTTCAAGTTAACAAAAAACCCGGTCTCATCTTGAAGCTTGATTTGGTCAAAGCCTATGACCGAGTGAATTGGAGCTTCTTGTGTAGTATTCTCAAGGATTTATTTTCAGACAGGGTGTTACAATTGGTGTGGCAATTAATCTCCTCTCCTTCTTTTGTGGTGTTGATCAATGGATCTCCCTCAGACTTTTTCAGAAGCTCTCATGGCCTACGTCAAGGGGATCCTATCTCTCCCTTTCTTTTTATCATTATGGTGGAATCTTTGGGCAAGTATCTCATCCAAGCGGTGTCTAATGGGGCCTTCAAAGGTCTTTATCCCTCTTCAAACCAGCTTTGTTGCTCCCATTAACATTTTTTTTATGACACGATTATTCTTGTGGAAGCATTTGTGTCTGCGGCTAAATCTATCCATCTTATTCTTCAACAATATCAGGAAACTTCGGGTTAGAAGGTAAGTTTTCCTAAGAGTACTACTTTATTTCTAAATACTCCAGAGCTTCGTCAATTGAGGATTGCTAGTATTCTTGAATGTGGTATTGGGGAGCTCCCTTAAATATATTTAGGGCTCCCTCTTTGCTCTAACAGTGTTCCTAATTCCTTTTGGAATAGTATCATTGATAAGTTTAATTTGAAGCTTGTTGGTTGGAAGGGTACTTTTTTTAACCAAGCTGGAAAATTCAGTTAATTAATTCAACTCTCCAGAATTTGTCAATTTATGCTTTAAGTTTGTTCCAAATTCCTAGAAGATTTTGGGATAAGATTGAGGGCATTCAAAAAAGATTCTTATGGTATGGTGTGGAGGAGAAGAAAAGATTACACTTGTTTTCCTAGGAGGAGGTGTGCAGATCTAAATCCCAAGGCAATTTAGGATTGTGTAAATTGAAAGATTTCAATTCTTCCCTTATGGCTAAACAGTTGTGGAACCTACTTGTGTATGATAAGGAGTGGATGGCTATTTTTTCTTCAAATTACTTGAGGGGAGTGGATAAATCTAGAGATTTGTTTAGGGAAAACTTTGTTCCTTCTCAGGGGTTGATCCTCTGGAACTTTATGATTTGTGCTCGTTCGACTATGGCTACTAGTTTGTGGTGGGTTTTGGGAAATGGTAGAAGGATCATGTTTTTGGATGATTGGTGGATTGGGCATGGGCCTTTAAAGGATGAACTTTGGGTAGCCCCTTTCAAATATTTTTGTATCATGAAATGGGGTTCTTTTTTTGTTGATTATATTTCTCAGGGTAGTTGATTTAGTCTTCATATGGTTAACAGGGACTTGAAGCCCCTTTTTGAGTTTCTTTCCTCAATTCATATTCTAGTGGATGCTCCTGAGGATTTGGTTATCTAGTGGTTGACTCCTAATAGAATTTTTTTTGTTTCTTCAGCCTTTTCCTTTCAGACTCGGATGGTTGGTCCTCCTCCTTTCTGGGGTTGTTTGTGGAATGGGAAGCTCCTGCCTAAAATCAATATTTTCTTTTGGCTTCTTTGTCAAGTCAAGATTCTAACTCTAAATAATTTGTGAAAATGGGAATTTCTCTACCGAACAGGTGCTTCTTATGTAAACAAGCGGTTGAGGATTCTCTTCACTTGGTAACTGGTTGCAGTTATACTTGGGAAGTTTGGGCTCATATTTTTTGAGTTGTGGGATATTGCATGGGTGTTCCCGGACTCCTTTGTTGACTTATGTCTCAATGGGTGGCTCCTTCTCTAAACACAACCCTCTCTTTGTTGTGGTCTCTTATCTTGTTGCATGTTGCATGGGGTGTATGGAAGGAATGTAACAATCAGGTTTTTCGTTAGTTGGAATTTTTTCCTTCTAGACTAGCCTTTAAAATCTATGATGCTATCAAGGAAAATTTCCTTTCTGAGTTCTTGGTGATCACTTCTTTTAACCTAAAAGTGAATGTTTCTCCTTATGATCTTCTTGTGGGAAAAATATGGAATCTTTCTTGTGACCTTTCTAATCCAATGAAGAATATTAAAGATCCCAGGGAGGGGGTTTGGTGGAAGGCTCTTTCTTCTGGTTGGTTTAAAGTTAATTTTGATGGAGCTTCTAAGGGAAATTCGGGTCTTGTTGGTTGTGGGGGAGTGGTAAGAGATTAGAATGGTAGGTTTGTCTCTATGGTGGCACTCCCTTTGGGAATTCAGACAAACCACTTTGTAGAGGCAGTTGCATCCTATCATGGCCTCATTTTGGCAAAGAATCTATGGGTCTCCAAACTTTGGTTGGAAGGGGACTCACTTAATATAATTAACTATCTCTTGAGGAAGTGTTTGCCATTTTGGTCTATTTCTCATCTTATTAATGATTCATTCTCCATCATTAATACTTTTGAGGAGATTAGAATATCTCATGTGTTTAGAGAAGCTAACATGCTAGCTGATGGATTTGCAAACTTGGGAGTGGTGGCTAAATATAATTGGGATGCTTTTGAATCATTACCACTCAATCTTAAATCTATTTCCAACAATGCATGTATTGAAGGTGGCTGATATGGGGGAAAGATTCTTCATAATTTTTTTGAGTTGGCTTAGGCACGTTAAACCTTGGCCCTGCCTGTTTCATAATTACAACTTTGATGTCTATAAAATTATGGCCTGGTTGTGTAGGCAGGGAAGTAATTTGAATGAAATGCTCAAAAATTTTATGGGTATCATTTGTGTGGTTTTGTGAATAGCTAGGCTTATTTTGTTTCTACATAATTTATTAGTGTTGTTGGGCTCCTACTCTTTACATGCTGCCATGGGTGGAGCTCATTATAGAGTTGAATTGAGCTCGTGTGAGGAATTCCAAAGCAATGAAACAGTGTGGGATCATTTGGAAAAGGGTGGAGTAACCCAGTATATGCAAAGAATCCAAGGCCCTAATCCTAAAGCTACGGAGTTTTTTGTAAAAGGATGGAATGGTAGGACTCTGCGCTATAAAGGGGTGGAGTTCAATATTGATGAGGATTTCATTATAGAAGTCACTAGGTTTTCCTTATCTGGGAGGAAATTCTATCAAGATAGAGCTACTGCGAAGAAAACCTTTGCTATTTTTTTCAAATTTAATGAGAATAAGCTCTAGGAGGTCGGGAGTGGTGCGTATGCCCATAATTCTCTTAAGTCATTTTGGAGGGATCTTGTGTTGGATTTAATACATTATTTCACACTTGAAGGTAGGTTCTCTGTCATGTATAGTTATCACTTTATGTTGTTGAATCACTTTTGTCATAAGGTGTTGGTCTCTTTTCCTTTTTACCTTCTACTATCAATGGAAAATAGTATTGAGGACCACTATAAAAACTCTAAGAATTTCATTCTGCATGAAGGCCTTATGAGTCTTTTTTTTCTCATATTAAGCTCAAATTAATCCATGTTTCTCCTAAAACCCTCAGAAAAAAGGGGGTTAAGAATTTCGGTTATGAGATAGGGGATTCTGCTGGGGAGTGGGAAGGGAGTTCTGAGGATGCAAACTCAAATTTTGATGAAATTTATGTGGATGATGGTGTGTCCAAGGAAGGGTATGAAGTGTCTGAAGTGTGGTCTAAGGGTTATGAAATGAACATTGAATTGAGGGAATCCATGGTGCAACAAGGTAAGAAGAGTTCTAAGGGGAAATATAAATGTCCCAGGAAAGACAAATCGTCTGCTAAGAGAAAGTGGGGTTGGTGAAAGATGTGGATACTCCTAGTTCAGGTGTGAAGCCTACTCTAAGTCTTAGGAAGGTTGGTGTGGTGGATAATTCCCTTGCGACTGGTGCTAAGGGTCCTAAAATTGTGGGGGTTGAAGTTAATGCCCCTGTTGGAGATATTAGTCTTGGTGTGGATGAAATGTTTCCTGGGTCCATGCCTATGGAGGTTTAGGGGATTCAGAGTGTCCAGTGTACTAAGGACCTTGACCTAACCTGGATCCCCATGTCTCTCATGTTAGCCCTTTGCAGGAAAAAGAGAAGACTGTAAAGATTGAACAGTTAGAAGCATTGGCTGACTTGGCAAGCTTTCCATACAAGCATAGGATAAAGGTGGAGGTGGTTGAGGTTAAGGAGGAAGAGGAGAAGAAAGAGGAGCATAGGGAAGTCCCTAGTCACAACTTGGAGCTGAAGGAAGCACTTCCTATCAACTGGGATGAGGTAAATATGGGTTTGTTTTGCAAGATGGCTGAGGATGGAACACGGAATTTTCTTTCTCTAGTGAAATGGTTGTTCTTAGAGGTGAAGGAGCTCAATGTCTAGGTTAAGAACTGGTAGGATGTCTATGTGGTAATGATCTGGTGCAATCAAAAGGAATGGGCTATAAAAGGTAAGGTTAAATCTATGAATGTTATGTTGGATAAATTAGTTGTTGATGTTGACCACCTGGGAGTTACTCATGAGGAGAGGTTTTCCTCTTTGGAAATGATGGTTAATAAAGTTTTAGAGGAAATATTTTTTTTTGAAAGAGGAAAAAATGGGTTTTA
>VDFB02183275.1:0-24392 GCA_007258455.2 Sequoia sempervirens | reverse complement strand
CATGGCATTCTACTCTTTTATTTTATTTTTCTACCAGCTGTGCGCCTCTCTCCTCATCTCCGTCAGCACACATTACAAAAAAATTTCATTTGTTGTGCACGGCCTTTTTTCATTCCCTTGCATATATTTCTTTTTTCTTTTTCATGTCCCTTCTTTCCAATCTGTTTTGTTTTTCCTTGGCTTGGTGGCTTACCTTCCTTCACTACATTGACATTTTTCCTTAGTTTTTATTACTCTCCAGAAGACGCGACCCTTCATTCTTTTCCTATGCTACGCTGGCTTTTCTCATTCCATTCCCACGCGACCCCACTCTTCTCTCCTTCGTTGTCTCTTCCCTTTCTCTACGTGCCCATTTCATTTCATTTTTTTTTTTTTTTTATACCATTGAAAATGATTAAATTCTTAATGCTTTCACTGTCAACCATTGTAAAATCCCTTACCCTTGATAGGAAGTTTTTGCGATTTATTTCAGTTGGTTTGGCAATACAAGCATGTTGTCAACCAATATCAAATTACAATGCGTGGGCATTAGCCGAATATTATTACTGTCTTCAACACTTCAAAAGATGGTACCGATTCCTTCTTCAAGCCACAAATTTCCCTTTAAAATGTATGACGGCCTTGCAAAGGAATAAGAATGATGCACTTGGTCTTGATTGTTCTTGACCCTACCACCTCCCATGCAAGCTCCCAGCTAGCCAATGAAATGAAGTGGTCTAATAAAGGTGGCTTATAGTCTTTGTAAGCTGGGCGGTTGATAGTGAATAAAGGAAGCGGCTGTGGAAATGACTTTGACCAAATGAAGTCTGCATTGAAATTAACATATGACTTCCTCCAACTCCTCACCACCCCTTTAAAAGCTGCTAACTCCTTTAATAATTATATATATATCAATTCTGCTTGAATACAATTTGAAAGCAATGATATATGGAAACTCTCAGTTCCTTGAGTAATCAAGATTCCCACTTTGAATGTTATTTATGATATAATCATCATCATAACTGTGGTAGAAGGGTTTGTATAGCATTGACTGAAATTTATTGCTGCCACTACAATTTAGGTCTCCTCAAGGAGACTACAAATTGGGACTTCAATCAGTACTCCACAGGCTAGGTGGATAGTTTCACAAGCAAACCTCTGCAATCCTCAAGCCCTGAGCCACAACTAGACATGAAGAAAAAATGATAACCCTATAAAACAAAGTGAGCCTCCAAATTGCATTTTTGTATCTTCACATGAATTGGCCCTTAATAATATTTTCCCTCCTTTAATAATTTAATATTTGAACTTTAGAGGGAAAATATAATATTAAAGTGACTATTTAATATTTTAATATTTATTTAAGTCACTTATAAATATTAATTAAATAATATTCATAACATTTAACATTGGGTCAAATAATATTAAATATTTAATAATTGATTCCCTTAATTAAAAATAGCCCACGAGAATCGTATAGGCTATTCAACCTCAGGAGCTGCTAGTTGGAAGGGGGCATTACAGTTCTCCCTTCTCGAAATTGCTTGCCCAAAAGCAATTGTAGATTAGGATGTTGAAGGATTTGTTCTTCTTCCCAAGATGCACCTTCCCTTGGAAAATCTCTCCATCTAACCAAATACTCCCTAATCATCCTATTCCTCAATTTCCTCTCCCTTACTTCCAGAATCTCATCAAGAACCAAAATCAATTTACCTTCCTCATCAAGGAGAGGAAGCTCTGCTGAAGCTGCCACCCACTGTCCTAGTGCCTTTTTGAGCCACAACACATGAAAACCATTGCATATCTTGTTGTTCTCTGGTAGCTCAAGCTCATAAGCTACCTCACCCACTTTCCTGATGATTTTGTAAGGGCCATAAAACTTCAATCTAACCTTCTCGGCACCACTCTTCTTCAATGATGATTGCCTGTATGGCTGCAAGCGAAGGTAGACCAAGTCCCCAACCTCAAAGGTACGCTTTCTCCTGTGTTTGTCAACATAAATCTTCTATTGGTTTTGAGCATGCTATAGATTATTCTTAAGTGACTTAAGGATATCCTGATCTTGAATCCGGTCCTTGGCCTTGGGTGCCCTACTATCACCAAATGCCATATGCATAAATGAATAAGCATCATAACTGTACAAGGCTTTGAAGGGTGACATCCCAATGGACATGTGATAGGTGGTATTATAGCAATATTCACCCAAATGTAACCATCTAACCCAAGCTCTCTACTGCCCCACAACATAGTTGTGCAAATAACCTTGAATCCACTTGTTCATTGTCTTTGTCTGTCTGTCTGTCTATTTGAGGGTGATAGCTAGTGCTCGGAGTCAACTCTGTGCTCGACAACCTGAATAACTCCTGCCAGAAAGCACCGAGGAAACGACTGTCCCTATCGCTAACAATATTCTTCGGTAATCCATGTAACCTGAATACCTCTTTGAAGAATAAGTCTACCACCTTGGGTGCCCTATAATCTGATGAAATAGCCATGAAGTGTGCAAATTAAGTCAACTGATCAACCACCATGAAGATACAATCTCTAACCTGCACATTCAGAAGACCGGTGATGAAATCCATCGATATACTATCCCACTTCTGTTCTAGAATGGGCAAGGGCTGCAAATAAGCTAGTAGAGAAAATGTACTCAAACTTGTTCTGCTAACAAGTTGTGCACTCTCTAACATGGCGTAGAACATCATCTTTGAGGCCCTTCCAAGAGAACCTCTCTCTAATCTTCCTGTAGGTTTTGAAGAAACTTGGATGTCCTGCCAAAGGAGAGTCATCAATAGCTCTCAGAATTTGCTCCTTCAACTTAGATTCACGAACCAAATATATCCTATCTTTGTAGTAGATGATATCATCCACTACCTTGTACCTATCATCCTAAGTTTTGCTATGCATCAACTCACAAGCAAATGCATTCTTGGAGTACTCAACCAGGAGATGAGCTTTCCAATCTGCTGAAATCTCAGACAAGGAACATATGGTGGGTTTCTTAGATAGAGCGTCGCCAACTATGTTCTTCTTCCCCTTCACATACTCTATATCAAAGTCATACGCTTGAAGCTTACTGACCCATTTTTGCTGGCGTACATTTGAGTCCTTCTACTCAAGGAAGTACTTCAAACTATTATGATCACCACTAGAAGTTTCCCACCAACCAAATATCAAGGAACTTTGCCAATGCATGTATGATGGCTTATCATTTTCTTTGTCGCAGATAGAGTACAATCTCAAAGATGTTGGAGCTTCCTACTGTAATGTCCCCATTTTTAGCTCTACACTTTCCAGTGATTGATAGCCTATTCCCGATTTGTTGTTGGCTAGTCAGAGGCATAATTAGGGTTTCCGGCTACTTGATAGTCCCTTTTGAAGATTCAGGGGTTTGTGTGTTGGAGTTCGGCTGTTTGGTTTCTGGATTCGTGGTTTTCGGGAACTTCAAGCAGAGGTATGACATGCAACTGCGTCGGGCAACTTTTTCGGACTTACTATTTTTAGTAAGTTATGACGGCTACAGCTTGGAGTCGGGGATTTTGGATTGCGGATTCTTTCTGGGTTTTCAGAAAGCTTTGCAATGGTGTCACATGCACTTTGATCCGAGCAACTTTCCGAATTTACTATTTTTAGTAAATTATATTTTTAGCAGTGGTCCAGTCAGCATCAGCTCAGCAAGCTTTCCTCTTCTGGCAGTTCAGTTGGTAATATTGATTTTGGCTTTAAGGTGCTCATTTTGGAGAGATAAGTTATTTTAAATTAATAATGTTTTATTTTCATCTTATGACCCCTTGGTCTAGTGTTACAACTTTAAGTTGTTTTAAAAAGGGGGACTTTGAGGGTGGTCATCTCATGGGGAATTATTTTGATATTTCTAAAGTCAAAAATGCACAAGGAGAAAGGTACGCCAACTTTGTTGAGGAGATAAATTTTAAATAAAAGTCAATTAGCTTTGAAAGTGGGACGCCTATGCTTGGAGGGAAATTGAAGTCAAATTCAAATTGGAATTAGGGCGCACTTTCTAGAAGTTTCTGGAGATTCCTTGTTGAGCTTATAAATGGAGACCTCTTCTCTTCATTTAGTATCTTATGTCTAGAATATTGTTATGCTGCCGAAATGGTGCTGGATTGCTTCGAGGAATGAATGCCTCCTAGCCTTGGCTCGACTTCTTGCTTGAAAGACAGCAACTAGTGGAGAGTTAGATTGTAGTTGAGTGAGATTTGTAGTGAGATTTTGCATTGTAGAAGTTGTTTTGCATTTGTAGTTCAGTTTCTTGCATTTTAATCAAAATCTGGAGTTGCTGATTTTGTATTGCAGATTGAAGTTTATACTCATAAGTCTTTGGGCGAATTTATTTTGGTTCTAGGTAGTTTACCCATGCATTTGCTAGCCTTGGGCGCCCCTCTATGCCAAGTTGCAGATTTTTTAGAGGTGTCTTGGATTTTATCTTGTTGGTAGAACATTTCTTGAGGCTGTACCATTCTGTTTTGCCTGGCAAGTGTTTAGAAAAAAAAATACTTCAATTTGTCAGTTGTTTCTTTGTCTAGTCTTCATTGTCATCATCCTAGCTTTCGTTTGCATCAAGTCTCATGTCATTCTGGCAAGTATTGAGTGAGTTGTGAGCATTTTAGTGGATTCTAGGGTTGCTGGTTATGCATATTAAGTTGCTGTTCTGTCATATCAGCTTGCGTAAAGTCTATCTTTTGAGTTGGGTTTGGGTTGAAAGTCTTTGTGATCATTGAGGAGACATTATACTATATTGCAGCATGGTTAGACTTTCTTATTCTATGTATTTGGCAGGCAAATCTCTAATTATTGTAAGCTGAACAGTAGTACTGTCAGCAATCTTACTTCTCTCTGTTATTTCATTGTAATACCCGCTGGATAAGTGGAAGAGGCTGGCTTGCCGCCTATTTACTTTGATTTGCATTGTAATATCTTACATCTCCACCCTATGGTAGCTCCATTCCCACTCCAGGTTTGAAAGCACATTCTGGGTGTTGAGTTTACTTTCAGCATAATAGAAGATAGGGATCCTCTGACCATATGCTCGTCGTCATCCGGCGCATTCTTGGTTAGAGTTCTTTATTCAGCATTGCTTTGAGATCCTCTGACCATATGCTCGTCGTCATCCGGCGCATTCTTGGTTAGAGTTGAATTCCGCATCGTTTTGGTTTAAGTGCTAACCCTAACGGATGTGTGTTGCATTGCTCATTGTAATTGGAAATTGAAAAAAATTGGCTCGGAATATTTCACTCTCATAGGCAATGGGATGCCTATTTTGCACCAACACTGCTCCAATCCCCTCTCTCAAGGCATCACATTCCAACACAAAGGGTTGAGGAGAAATCCGGCAAGGCAAAGGTACTCATGGCCTCTTTAAGTTTGTGAAATGCTCGTTGAGCCTCGTTGGTCCATCTAAAAGCACCCTTCTTGGTGAAGGTCTATGAGAGGTGCCTCAAGCTACAAAAACCCCTTGACAAACCTCCTATAATAACTGCATAGGCCAAAGAAACATCATAGCTCCATGAGTGTCCTCGGTGGTGGCCTATCTAAGATCACTTGGATCTTTTCCTGATGCACTTGAACTCCTTGTGCACTGATGATGTGATCCAAGTACAATATCTCCGTCATCCTAAACTCACATTTGGAGGCCTTGGAAGACAATGATTGTGCCTCCATAATACCCAACACCTCATCAAGATGCTTCGGGTGGTCCTCCCATGTTTTGTTTTATATCAATATATCATCAAAGAATACAAGAAGGAACTTTTGCAACTACTTATTGAAAATGTGATTCATGCAGGATTGGAATGTTGCGAGGGCATTGGTCAAACTAAATGGCATGACCAAGAACTCGTAATGCTCATAGTGGCACCTGAAAGCCATCTTATGGATGTCCTAATCCCACACTCTGATCTGGTGGTATCCTGATCTGAGATCTATCTTCGTGAAGAAGACAACCCCATGCAACTTGTCTAACAACTCGTTCATCTTGGGAATTGGATACCTGTTTTTAATCGTCTTTTTGTTCAAAGCACGATAATCAATACACATCTTGAGAGCTTTGTCCTTCTTCTTAACCAACACCACGAAGGAGGCAAAAGGACTCGAACTCAGCTTGATATGTCCCATATCTAGCAACTCCTTGATAGCTTTCTTGATCTCATCCTCAAACTTCTTGGGATACCGATAGGGGGTGGTGATGACTAGCTTGGCCCCCTCTAGCTCAATGGTATGCTCAAATCCTTTGTTAGGTGGCCTCCCTAGAGGAATATCACTGAAAACTACACCGCGATTGTGTAATACCTCCTAAAAATCATCCCGGTAGTGCTTAGGCCCACTATCCATGGACTTAGAGGAAATCAAACATTGTGTTGCACAAGCAACATCACCATGTTTGAAAATTCTCTCCATTCTTTTTGCCGAGACAACTCTAGAAGCTCCATTAGACATTCCCCTCAAGACAAATTTCTTGCCATCTACCTTAAACTTGAATTACATACTTTGGAAGTTTTGTGAATACTTCCCAAATGATTGTAGCCACTAAATGCCCAAAATAGCATTGGTGTCTCCTAAGTCCACCACATAGAAATCATCAGTAACTGTATAGTTACCTATCGTGATGCTCAACTGAGGAACCTTCTACATACAAGAAATATGATATTGATCTACAACCATGGCATTAAACCCCTCGTGATCCTCCATCTGCAAACCCTTCCTGGTAACCATAGTAGAGTTTATAAAGTTGTGGGTAGCCCCACTATCTATCAAAACTGTGACCCTCTATCCCTGTAACACTCCACGAACTTTGAAAGAATTGAATTTGGGTGTACCAGACATAGTCACAAGAGTATCACCCTTCACTCCCTTAGGTGATGTCTCATTGGCACCCAACTTCTCATCATCTGACTCACTATGTTTGTTGCCCTAGTTATGATTAGATTTCTCCTTCCCCACTATCAAAAACTATCTCTATATAATGCACCTTTCCCTTACCAAGACACCTGTGTCCTATTTCCCAAGGCTCCTTGTAGCTGAAACACAATTTATTTCTCCACAACTCCTGTCGAGTCTCATCATCCATTCTGTTTCTTGGGCCACTCTTTTTGGAATGGTTTCTTACTTTTGTCCTTCTAAGAAGTAGAACCCTTTGACTGAAATTTGTTCTTCAAATTGGTGGAATCCATGTCCCTAGCTTTCTTGATTGCCTCATGTAGCGAGCTAGGATTGAATGCTTTGAATCCATGTCCCTTAGAGGGTCCATCAAGCCATCCATAAACAAGACCAGCAATCTCCTCTCTGATATATTAGTAACCAACACTAAGAGTCTCTGGAAATCAACAATGTAACTATCACCCCACTATTTCAATTGAGTCAACTCCTTGAAATGGAGTTTAGGGTCCTTGCTATCAAACCTCTCAATTAATCTTTCTGTAAACTCCACATAAGATGTGATCTAATCATGGCCCATGGTGACCATACCATGATGCCACCACTTGTGAGCAATTCCATCTAGATGTATGGCAGCGTATTTGATTGCTTCCTCTTTTGGCATCAGATTCAACTGGAAGTATGTATCAACCTTTTGAACCCAAGCACACACTGAAATCTTCCCGGAACCATCAAAGAAGGGCAAGATCAACTTACCAACCTTCCTCCTAAGATCATTGTGGTGCTCTCTGTTACACCTGTTGGGCATATGTCTCATCCTTTGATCCATATAGTTACGGAGGGAGATATCGTGCTGGAAACCTGGACCTGCATAAACCCTATCCTGTCTGAGTTGCTCCTGCATCTCTATCAATGTGGGCTCATTGCCTTCTTGAGGCTTTACTCTTGGTGGGAACACAAGCATTAAAGGCCTCAAATTAGCAAGTGCAGTATGCTGATTTGGCATCTTGTTATTAATTGAATTATCTCCTTGGCCATTATTGCCTCCATTATGACCATTTCGGTTATTGTTGTTATTATTGAGAAAGGTTTGTGCCATTAGCTCCATCAACTGAGTCATATGCTGATTTGTTGCTCTTTGTTTTGCCAACAATGCATTAAGGTCTTCCCCTCTATCACCCATCACTGCCTCACGTGCACCACCTCCTCTAGAGGAATTAGTACCACTGTCTGAAGGAGATCTCCGATGTATCCCCAATATACCTGACGTTGTTTCGCCTTAAGGAACTTGAGTAGGCTGCCACTATTTCTTTATTTCTCTATTATAATATCTTCTCTCTCTGTCGACTATCACTCATGAAAACCATATGCTGGTAGGAAAACCAGCTCTGATACCACTGTAAAGACCCTTACCCAAGATAGTGAAATTTTCACGATTGTTCCCTGTTTGACAATGCAAGCATTTTGTCAAATAGTTTACTTGCTGTTTTGAGTTGATTTCAGTTGGAAATTAAATGGAAATTGCATACAATAAACTCATCATATGAGATACTCATGAATTTCAATGATTTAGGATATATTTATTCACCATCACAGAGGAAATATGGAAATAATAACAGCAATATATTTCTGATTTCATGTTAAAAAATGAATACAATTTAATAATTCCTTTCAGAATTTATGATCATTGCTATATAATTTATTCTGGATTTGAAACTCTACCCAGCAACCTTACAAAATTTAATGTATAATATTGAATAACAATATGTAGAGAATTCTGAAATATAGCAGCACCTTAGCAAATCCCATGGCCAGCATGAAGTTCCCACAGTTTAGCAAAGGTAGGCATCCATATTGGCAGGCCAATCAACTTCCAGCAATGCCTATGATCCTCTCTGATTGGCGCGAACCTCTATATAGGCAATTCACACTCTTAAAACCCCAACGCACCCCCTGATTGCAGACCCGTGACAGATGTGAAAGGGAAGCAACTGAGTCTGAAGGCTCACGTCCTCCTTAAGCTGTCGTTGACATAGATAAAGGTGGTGGCTATAGTAAAACCATCGACCAATAGCAATTTTAAAGGTTGCGCTGGGAATAATCTGTCACATTTTCCTCCATAAATATCCCACGACCAGCATATATATAAGCCTCTAGTATGTCAATAAATATTTAATATGAATTGCCCATCTCCGAGTGATTAATATAATCAATTAGCAACCTAAAGAAGGGTTTTGTATTTGATTAGAACAAAATATATCGATCACACTGCAAATTGGTCTCTGCAGGAGACTCACAAATTTGGAAACAATCTGAACTCCATAGGCTAGGGTGGATAGTTTCACCATTGAACCCTGTAATCCTCAAGCTCCTTGAGCTACACAATCAGCCAAAAATAATAAACTCCAATAATAAAGTGAGCCTCCAAAATGAGTTATTATATCTTCCCGTGACTGTGCCTCCAAATTACCTTTTCCCTCTCAAATATTTAAACTTAGATATTTGAACTTTTGACTTTAGGAGGGAAATAAAATAAAATGACTTTATAAATATTATAAGTTCCACTTAAGTCACTTTAAAACAATATTAACTCCTTATGTGGTGTCATATGGATAGAAGCATCTAAATCAATTAGCTAGAATTGTCAACAACATTAGTAGACACAAAGGCATTACTGCTACATTCATTAATGTTAGAGGACTTATTAGAGAAGTAATACTTCTTTTTTGGATTTGCACTCTTTTATGTAACCTTTCTAGCCATAGTTCTAGCATTTTACCTTAGTCTTGGAGATTTAAACCTACCATTACCTTTAGACTTTTTATCTACCTTCCCCTTCTTACCTTTCTTATCTTTTGAGTCGTTGACCTATTTCTTACTATAAGGGCATCAGAAGATTTATCATCCATGTACCTTTTTCTAGTTTCTTCAATTAACAGAATGCTAATCATAATTTCCAGTTTAAGTGTTGTGTCATTATTGCTAATTGGCATCACAAGGTTATCCCATAAATGTAGTAAGGAACAAAGTAACACAATGCATTTGTCCTCTTCTTCCATCTTGACTCCTATTGATGCATCAACAAAGTAAAATTCTTGGTTGCTTTGGTATCTTTATGAATGGAGATGGGAACTTTTACATAGTCATAAATGGTACTTTATCCATGTGGCAGTTTGAAAACATTTCATGTACATATACCCTAAATGTTTTTGGAACCCATATGCAGCATCCCTTACATACCACAAGATAGAGGATATCCTATAACTACAGTCTACATTATCAAGCACTACCCTACAGGTTCCCATACCTGCAAATGTACATTTTTGGTACTGATCTCAAGGTGCTGTTATCTTTGTTACCCAATTGTCGTAAAAAGTAACAAAAAAATAATAGTGGTCTGTGTACATGAAATGAAAGACATAAAAAAATTGTTTCACCCCAAATTGTGACGTTACTATTTACCATTACTAGATAGGGTAAATGTGAATGTAATGTGAATTCTAGAGATGAATTAATGATGCTTGTACCTTGTTTTCAATATGAATAATGTTGTTTCATTTGATGTTATCTCAATTGATCTTATTCATGGTAATATACTGCAAAAATGAGAATAGATGGTTATTGAATTGTGAATATTCTAACATTTGAAATGTTTATGTATACTGGTTATGTAATGAACATATGACTTCTGAAAGCATGTGCCAGTGGATGCAAGTATATGAACCATTCCTCCAGGCGGAGGGGACGTATCACTCGAGAGAGGAGCTTGGTCGGTTAACCGGTAATGTGAACTATTTGAGCATACACACATGTCATTGTAGTTTGGGTGAACTAATTCAGTTATGTTGGGTCTAGATAAGTCATTCGTAGCTCATATATTGGCATTAGGAGTCTTGTCTACTTCCTTACACTTTTATGAGTGATGTTTATCTAAATATTTGTCTCGTTGTATTATGATCATTATGATGGACCATGGTAACGTGAATGATATAAGTAAACGGAAGTGGACATATATACATATGTATAGTATATACACGTATCAATAAGTATATACATATCAATACAAGCATACATTGGCAGATGGATATG
The DNA here is from genome assembly GCA_007258455.2 of Sequoia sempervirens. Taxonomy (NCBI): domain Eukaryota; kingdom Viridiplantae; phylum Streptophyta; class Pinopsida; order Cupressales; family Cupressaceae; genus Sequoia; species Sequoia sempervirens. The sequence continues at coordinate 13,430 of VDFB02183275.1, read as the reverse complement.
CTCATACGGTTGCATCGATACGGTATACGTATATATATGTGCACATAGAGGAATATATATAGACATATATACATGTATATAAGCACACAACCTATGTTATGTGGATATTAATAATACTATATTATTATTGCCTGACAACTTACATATATATATATATATATATACTATGTTGTACCGGGTCCCTTGAGCGGCTCCCAACCCACCAAAATATCGCAATTGGTCAGCTCATGCCTTTCAGCTTGTTAGGTTCATGAACTCGAAGCTCTCAGGGTCCTTCAATGTAAGCGACCCACAGAACCCGGTTCAAAATGAAGGACTCTCGCGTAACCCGGGAGAACCTGTGAGATCTCGAGGATCTGACGCCATACCTTAAAAAGGCAAAATTTCAACTTAAAAAACAAAAAATAAAACCCTAAAAAGTGCCCAGATTGCCTTATATTGACTTGGCCGACCAAATGAGGCTCATTTTGCAAACTCCAAAGAGCAAAAACACCATTTTTTTTGCCTCCAAGCTAAAAATAGGATCTCACCCCTGAGTGTGCTGATTTAGATGCTACAATTGCTCAACTTACCTTGGCTTCTATGGATGACAATGAGGCAACTAATGCACCTAGTGGGAGTGGCAATCCAATTGATGGTGCTTCAAATGAAATTGAAGTTATTGAACCAATTGAGGATGATGAGGATGATGAATCATGAATTTGAAGAATGATTGTAATTTGAATTTTCAATGTGTAATGACATTTTAAGACTTGAGTATTTACTATTTACTATTTGCTTTTTTGCAAATTATGAATATGATTATAGATTATATGAGGTATTACCGTATGGCGTATTTCATTGTTTCAATATTCTATGGCATTATGGCATTATGATCATATGATTATAATTTTGAGCATGCTTATGAGTCTATGGCATTATCATTATGTTTATAAATTTTAAAATTTATGTAATATATATATATATATATAGTACCTAATTCTAACCAACCCTAGGAAAAAAAATTTTGCCTAACCTGTACAACCCAACCCGAACTCAGACTAACTCCGCACTAACCGCAACTTACATATATATATATATATATATATGTATATATACATATCGGAAATGCTAACTGGCTCACGATACAAATAATTATATATTAAAGATTATAAATATATATTATAGTTATATATATATATATGTTTAATATATTTAAAAACTATAATAATATTTATATAATAAAATATATATATAATATCAATCTCTCAATTTTGAAAATCGACTTATTTCCTATTTATTTAATATTTAATCTCATAGTTGGAAATCGAATTATTTCCCATAAATGATTTAATATTTAATATTTAATCTCCTTGATGGAAATTGAATTATTTTCCACATTGATTTGATATGGAACTATGGAAAACAGATTTTATCATTCCATTGATTATTAATTTCTCAATTTATGAAAATCGAATTATTTTCTAAATTGATCTCAACATAGGAAATCGACTTATTTCCTAGTATTGAATATTTTCCATTGAAACTTTGGAATTGGGATATTTCATATTCAATTTATTTGAATCTCTTAACATTTGAAATCGAACCTTTGCTATTCAATGAAATATTTAATCCTCAACTATTGGAATCGATATATTTATCTTTCAAACTATTGAAACGCTAAAAGCATAGAAATAATTATCACGCAAAAGTAATCCGCACCTGGAGAATGCGTTGCGCACAGGAACTTGAATTATTCAAATGCACAGCTACAAATTTTTGGATGTGTCTTCAAATCTGGAAGGGACTTTTTCCCTGAGAATATCAATCCGCCATTTTCTGGATAATCACCTGTAGGTGTCAATGCTGTGAAAATGACCATGTGCAAAGGAAATAGTCTTCATTCTGCTGTCAATCATTGGAGGTCGACTCACCTCTGGAAGTGCTGAGTATGGAGTTTAAAATCCGCCACTTATCAAATGGAAACATTCAAATTGTAGTTGTGGCAATTTACATGCCTGTAAAGGAGGAATTTGATGGACTGGGGCTCTATAAATAGCCGCCCAATTCATCATTTCACTACTTACTGATTATTTGCTTAGTTTTTGGAGAATTCACCTTTGAGAGCTCATTTTCTATAGAGTATCATCATATTTTCTGAGAAGTATATTTAATCCCGTGAGTTGAAAATTACCAGTCTTCAATATCAAATTACCAGAGAATTACACTTTTGTTCAGCTACAATCCATAACAGTTTGAATATACATTTCTAAGTATTAATTTCTGAGTGAGAGGAATAGCCAACTATGAGTTAATTGTGAAAGAGAAAGATAGAAACTTGTGAGGAATTTAGCAATTGATTGACAAAGCTAGAAGTGTTGTGAGGATTAGCTGAGACATCATCATCATTTGAAGAATAGTTGAATACCAGGCATGGGATATTCTTCTACTATTATTTCAATTATGAACCTTGAATGTCTATGGAATTTGTGGTTATTGCTTGTGCATAGATAGGGAATTGCATTATACTTTGTATTTCTGTTGTGCATAGATAGGGAATTGCATTATACTCTGTATTTTTGTTGTGTATAGAAATAAGATGTTTAAGAGTTACAAATCTGTTTGCACCTAGGGAGAAAATTGTATAAAGGATAAAAGATACATACTTGTGTTTTGCATTAATTGTATGATCTCCATATAAGGAGAATATGTTTGTAATAGTTACTATAAACTAGGACCGAAATAAGGACAAGAGTCAAGTAAATTCTATCAGCTTAAGTTATTAGGTTAACTGAGATAAGCTTGAGTTACTCCTAGAATAAAAATTTCCAGTATAGGAGGGATTAAGTGAATTACTTGTTATGCTGATTCATTTCTAACAGTAGTATGTTGTAGGTTAGTCTGGGATGACATATTATCCAATGAAGGACCACACCTATGCGTAGTGTAAGATAGCCTTAAGTCAAATTGGCCCTGAGTAGTGTTTATGATAGATTACCTTCATTTGAAGTACTGAATGAGAACACTTTGGCCAAAGTAGTGCAAGGTACATCATCCACTTAGGATCTGTCTCCAGAATAGGGAAAAATTCAGATTTAATGTATTGAAAACAACAAATTGACTAAACCCTATCAAGCACCATGAAGCACAAACTAGAATGAAAATGCAAATAAATAAAAGAAATGCAAACCAATTTTCAAACTAGACTTGATTGACCTCCATGGCTCTTCTCCACCTGCATGAGAATGCAAGATTTTGAAGGTTGATTGTTGGATGAATGTTGGTTGCTCAATTTAGCAGCATAACATTGACATGGGGATGATAGATGAATGACAATAGATAGAAATGGATGAAAGACTCAAGAATGATTTTGACAGGATAAGGACACTTGAAGAATCAAACCCCCTAAATGGCTTATGAGAGAGTTTATTTATAGGAAATGTCCGATTTGGATTGACGGTTGAGATTGGATGTCAATAAGATGTCTTAATCAATGGCCAAGATTGAAAGTTGTAGTATGGACTAGGGTTAGGTCAAAATTAGGGAAATGACAAGAAATGAATGGCTAAGATTGAATTATAAGATAATTCAATCAAGGGCTGAAATTAAATGAGATGTCAAGAGATAAGATTTTATGTGGAAGATAAGATTGGCATGGACAAAGAGGTGATAGGAGAAATTAAATAATAAAAATTATTTAATTTAGGTGATTAATGAATAATTAAATAATAAAAGATATTATTTAATTATATAGAGGAATGTGACAAAGAATCATTTTGAATCAAATAATGATTTAATCCAAAAATTCAAGAGGGACCAAATTAAATAAATAAAATTCTATTTAATTTATGAGAGAAGAGGCTAATAATAATTAAATAATTAAAAATAAATCATTTAATTATAGATATGGACAAAAAAATTAAATAAATAAGAATTTATTTAATTCCAGAAAGACTTAGTGGACTTAATTAGTGACGCACTAAATAAATAAAATCATTTAATTAATAGAAAACTTCTATGACATTAGAAAATAATTAAATAATTAAAAATTATTTAATTAGCAAAGACAAAGGGAAATGATAGATAAATTTAGAAATCACAAGCCTAGACACCTTTAGTGACGCACTTATTTAATTAATCAAGGAGAATAAAGATAAAATGAATTAATTAAATATTTAAAATTATTTAATTAATAGAAGACATGACTTTAGAAAATAATTAAATAATTAAAAATTATTTAATTAGCAAAGACAAAAGGGGAAATGATAGAGAATTTAGAAATCACAAGCCTAGGACAATTTTTAGTGTTTACATTTTTCCCCTCTTTGAGATGATGTTCGAGATAATGAGATTTGTGTTGAGTAACATCATTTCAAAGAAGCTAAGGTATGTATAGAGGAAAATGGATGATGACAAAAGATAGGATGATGATGAAATAAGAGTGGGATGATGATGCCCCCTCGAGAGGATAGGCGAGTTGAAAGAACATGGGTATGTTCTCGAAATGAAATGATAAGGAGGGACAAGATGCATGATGTAAGATAGGAAGTAGATGAAGGAGATGAATGATACATTATGCTACAAGAAAGTGAGCAACCATGATGTTTGATGTAACACTAGACATGATGCACCAAGGTATAAGGACCAAGGTGATGATGTGTCTCATGCCCCAGCGTAATACAACCTTGTCTAGATACAAGATATGAATATTAACTGGAATAAGTCAGACTTGACACAAATGCAAGATAAAAATGATAACATGCACAAGCAAGCAAGCAAGCAAGCATGCACAAATGATACAAAAACAAACAAGGTATTGCCCCTATTAAGCTGCAAGCCGATGAGTAATTGATTGATTGATGATGGTGACTAATGATGATAGTGTTGTCGTTGTGGGGAAAGACATATCCCTAGATCAACACAAGGATGACTGACTATTTGACTGATTGACTTTGATTGACTGGGTTTACAACAAGATTAGGATCAAGACCAAAGGATATGATTGGATAATTTGGCAAGATTGATTGACTTAATTGGTATGGACTAAGGATTTACTTGCATTTGGACTATTGTTTGGAATGATTGAAGATGATTTGACATGGATGAGAGGATGCGATGAATTGAATAGAAGAATTGATGTGGTTGGGATAATTTGAAGACTGATTTGACATTGTTTTGGCAATTTGACTGATTTTGACTGGATGACTAATTGGACTATGTTGTCTATTGGTTCATGATTTAAATGTTGATGTTTAAAATGATTGACTATGTTTGACTTATTTGACTGATGTGACAAACATTGACTTTGTTTTGTGATTTTTAAGAATTATTTGGATGTTTTTGTGTTTTTTTGGATATTTTGATTGTTTTTATTTTTGACATTTTTTGGATTTTTGACATGTTTTGATTTTTTTTGGAATTTTTGACATTTTTAATTTTTTTTTGGGATTTTTGAGAATATTTTGAGGTGTCAATGGATGAAAATTTGGCTAGCCTTTGTGCTAGATACCAATGACAAGGGGAAAACCAAATCTAGGTGCAAGGGTGGGTGATAGGATAAGGGATAGAAGGCTCATGATAAATGGATGGATGGAAAGGATGTATGCATCATAAGAGAGCAAGGATGTGATCTCCAAAGACTATGTCGCATAGGAATGACATGCCCCATTCTAGGTACAAGACTTAGGATTTTTCATGACAAAGCTTATGACAATAGGATAATGATATGATTGGTTTAGATAGGATGAGGTATGTCAAGAGATACCAAAAAAACATGTGTCAACATTTTTCCCCTATATCTTCATCAAGATCAAAAGGAGAGGGGTGGATAAGTGGACCCAATATGATAGGTAGGTATGATGGCTAAGATGGTAGGTGGGATGGAAATGATATGACATAAAAATGATAGGTTGGATAGATAAGACATTGTGCCCCCAAGTGTAAGTGACATAGACACCTGTTTGCCAGGTTTTCATCATGGTACTTATCCAGGGCGCCTGTTTACCAGGTTTTCACCGTTGGATGAAGGGATTTCTCTTTACTTTTGTCTTTTTGACTTTTTTGACTTTTTGACTTTTGGATAGAGGGACTCAGTGTCTAGTTGCATGAAATGTGATAGTCCCGAGGATGGATGTCATTGCATGGACCTCCAAATTCTATGCCCATATAGATGTTGGTAAGGGATGACATGAAGGAGATGGAATAGGTAGATGATAGTTATGATATGTATGTGGATTATGGAGGGGAAAATAATGGATAATGATGGGACATACAAAAAGATGAATGGGGAGGCTTAGCCAAAGCATGGACCATAGGGATGTGATGGGGAGAATATGTGGGGATGATAATATGGGTGAAGGGTGTGAGGATGGAGGGTATAGGGATTGTTGTGAAATGGAAGGAACCATGACCAGTGAACACTTTTACACATTGTGATAAATGTTGAAGAAAAACTTTTAGTGGGCCGAGGTGTAGGAAGTAATGAAGATGTTTCTTAGGAGATGGGTGATGAAATGCTTTAGGCACCCACATAGACTTAGTAATTTTATGACTTATTTTTCTTGTGGGTTTTAAGAAGTTGAGATTTTTGAATGGAATGTGAATTTTTGATTAGGGGGGATGGTTGGGATTTTTGTGATGTGGATGCCTCGTTTGACTTGATTTCCTTTTTCTTAGGGACCCAAACCATTTTAGTTTTGGAATTTTATTTTGGAGGTATGGGCTTATATAACTTTTTGACTATATTTTGCTTTGAATTTTTGTATTGATGTCCTAAGGCATAAGGATTTTTAGGATTTTTTACTTTATATGTAGAGGCATTGAAATTCTTGCTTTTAAATCCCATGGATATGGTGGAATGAGTGGAAGCTTCTTGTTTAGACAATGTGTACATTTGTTGGTCATGATTATAAATGTTAGGGTATTTATGGATAAATGGATAAGAGAATTGGATGGTAGGGATATTAGGTGTTGGGAGTAATGGAGGTAGATTAGATGTAGGGATAATAGGAGTTGGAAGTAATGGTGGAAAAGTTGGAAGGTGTATGGTCACATGCTTTTGACATTTGTAGGATGATGGAGGAGGGATGGCAACATATGTTTTAGGTGTATGATAGGCTTTATGATGGAAAGTGGACTTAGGATGCATGGAGGAAATACCAACATCTTGAGACTGGTTTCCTTGGGGTATGCAATGGACAATGGGACTAGGTGTAGGTGGAACACTAGACACAAGTTCCTTATTGGATGGAGAAAATGATGTAAGGGAAGATAATGGTTGTTGTTGTTCTAAGGAGGAGCATTCATGAATGAGGGTGGAAAGACCAATAGGATATGATGGATGACTTGCAATGGGGTTGATAGTGGGTGATGGAGGATCATTAGGATCTTGATTAGCATTGTGTTCACTTAGATCCAAGGTATTTTTTTGATCTTCTATGTGTGCTTGGGAGGCACTTGTGTCATCAAGGGAAGTAGATGTTGATGGATCATGGATAGGACTACATGGAGATGAATTTGGAATATCTTGCTCATGGATGGGTATAGGATCAAGTTGCTCATGGATAGGCTCTTCATCATTATGGATATCATCTTGATCATAAAAAAGATATAGATTATGGATAGGTTGGATGAAAATGATTTGATCTTGATTAGGACTAGGGCTTGATTTTTACACATGCTTGGGAGTAGACTCTTGATATACCTCTTGGGTTGCTTGAATGGAATTGCAAGGGGATGAATCTTGGAGAGACTTGACATGTTCTTGATGGTCAACAACATGGAGACATGATGGAGGTTGACTTGGACTTATGAGGGAGACTCTTGACTTGGCTCAAGGGGTTGAGGATGACAGGGTTGACTTGAAGGACTTGGCATGATGTTTGAGGACTCTTTTGTATGTTCAAGTATATGAGTTGAATGACATGGTGGCAATTGATTCCTTTCTTGTAGCCCTTGGGTCACATCCTTTGTAGGTGGATTGGGGGATTTAGATAATGCCATCAATTTATGTTTTAAATATCTAAATGTAAGGCATTGATTTGATGGAGGATTAGATGATGGTGGGGGTAATGAAGAGTTTGATGGGTCAGAAGGTGGAGATGCCAATGGATTAGGACTAGGACATGGTGGATTAGGAATAGGCATTTGATTGGATGGTGGTAAGGGTGTATGGACTAGATTGGTGTTCCCCTTGTCAAATGTGGCATTAAGACTTAAAGGATCTTGATGTTGTTGCCAAGGTGGACTTGGGATCCTATATTCTTGTTGTGATATGGGTGGATATGTTGATGTGGAATTGACATGGAAGGTAAATGGGTTTTGTTGGAATGATGATGAAGGTGACACATAGGATTGTGGTGGAATGTCTTGAGGTTGGAATGGTGTTTCGACTTGTTGTGTTATGATTTGTTGTTGTGATGATGATGAAGGGGTTGAATAGGATAACGACTGTTGAAAGGTTGATTGATGTGGACAAGGGTTAGCATTAGAAGAGTTGTGATAGGTTGATGAAGGGGAAACTTGATATGTGGATGGATGAGGTTGATATGATGATATAGGTAACACATAGGATTGATGTGAAATTTGTTGATGTGGTGATTGGACTTGATAATGTGCTTGTTGGACTTGACAATTGGCCATGAGGTATTGGATTTGTGCTATGAATTTTTGCATCTGAGGTGATTGGTTTGTTTGAAGTTGTTGGATCATGTCATGGACTCTTTGAATGATTTGTTGGTTTAAAGGTGCTTGACTTGTTTGAGCTACGTGAAGCATGTGAACAAGCTCTTGTGCTATGTCTTCCAATGTTTTCATGGTGTAAAATGATGTTGATTGGATTAAAGAGATGATGATGTGGAATGACGAGATTGTATGATTTGGATGATGTGGCAAGTGTTTATTGGAAGTTTGACTTGGGCAATATCAAACACAAGATATCACATGTAAATGCATGAACACACACACCAAGCACAATGATAATTTTGTCTTTCAAGATTAAATGTTATGATTAGGCAAACACTTGAATACACAACAACAAGCCTTATGACTAGTCAAGTGGGGTATGGCCAATTAGGTCTCAAGTGAGTTTTCACAAGGTTGACTAGGTATAATTTGGAAGCAAAATCTTGCCAATAAGTTGGGAGAAAGGGGTAACCCACCCTTCACCGTCACTTCCCAAAGGTATAAAGTTCTTTGGGGCTTAGCCTAGAGTGACAAGATTTCAACTCCTAAAGGAGCGTGTCTTTGGATTCACACTCAATTGAGGTCGTCCCTTGGAGGGGTGTGTGCTCCATGCAGGCCTCCTAAGAAGGGTATGACAAAAGCAAACCAAGTGAGGTGTTATGGAGGACACACACACTTGATTCACACTCGTAGTGATTAATTTCCCTTTAGAAAATTGAAATGTGTGTAAAACAGTTCAAACACTTGTTCTTTTTAACCCCAAGTCAAGATGTGTGATTGAAGACAATGGTTCTTTTTAAGCCTAATTTCAATGATGTCACAACAAACAAGATTTATTTTAGACCCCAAAATCCAAATGTGTGACAAACAAGATGTTCTTTTTAAGCCCAAATTGAAGTGTTTTGACAAGCAATGATTAAGAGATGAAAGGTGGAATGTGTGCACCTAGAATTTATTTAGCTCCAAATCTTTGTCCACTTGATCCAATGTGTCCTTTGAAGTGTTTATTTTCTGCACATGCACAAAACCAACAACAAAGCCAAAACCCTAACAAGATAATTGATCACTACTATTAGAGGGTTAGCTACTCAAGACAAATCAGTTTTGGAAATTTTTTGATAGTAAAATTAAAAATATAGATAATAGAAGCATTATCTAAAATTTCAGATCTTTCAAAATGTAAATAAATCAGAAAAAATTTCTGTTTTCTTGATTATTTTTATGAAAAATCATAAAAATTATAAAAATAAAAACTTAAAATTATTTTTAATTTGGAGTAGATAGATGTCATCAAAATCTCCAAAAAATTGTGATCAGATCTACAACCTTTTGTGAGATATAAGTAAATATTTGTGAAACCCTAATTTTAAAAGATCTGTTGTTTGACTAATAATTGCGCATCTAAATTTAAAAGAGATAAAAGAATAGACCCTATTAAAATTTGAGAGCTTTCTAGAAATGTAAACATATCACAAAAATTCGATAATTTTCTCTTGAAGTGTTTTTCATGAAAACAAAAAAAGTTATAAAAATTAAAACAAATCAAAAGTATGATATTTGGAATGAAAGTGCGTAATGTTGTCTAATCGTAGAAAACAAAATGTGAAAATATGTAGTCGTTTGAAAGTTATGGTCGACTCTTTAGAAACTAGGGCTTTATCCACAATGATGTCAAACCTGCAACAAAAATCAAACAAAACCTACAACAAAAGAATCCAACTCCAAGATTTCTCAAAATGTGTTAAAATATGTCAGGTTCACCAATGTAAATAGGGAAAATTTCAGATTTAATGTATTGAAAACAACAAATTAACTAAACCCTATCAAGCACCATGAAGCACAAACTAGAATGAAAATACAAATAAATAAAGGAAATGCAAACCAATTTTCAAACTAGACTTGATTGACCTCCATGGCTCTTCTCCACCTGCATGAGAATGCAAGATTTTGAAGGTTGATTGTTGGATGAATGTTGGTTGCTCAATTCAGCAGCATAACATTGACATGGGGATGATAGATGAATGACAATAGATAGAAATGGATGAAAGACTGAAGAATGATTTTGACAGCATAAAGATACTTGAAGAATCAACCGCCCTAAATGGCTTATGAGAGAGTTTATTTATAGGAAATGTCCGATTTGGATTGACGGTTGAGATTGGATGTCAATAAGATGTCTAAATCAATGGCCAAAATTGAAAGTTGTAGTATGGACTAGGGTTAGGTCAAAATTAGGGAAATGACAAGAAATGAATGGCTAAGATTGAATTATAAGATAATTCAATCAAGGGCTAAAATTAAATGAGATGTCAAGAGATAAGATTTGATTTGGAAGATAAGATTGGCACGGACAAAGAGGTGATAGGAGAAATTAAATAATTAAAATTATTTAATCTAGGTGACCAATGAATAATTAAATAATTAAAATAATTATTTAATTATAGAAGAATATGACAAAAGTAATTATTTTAAATTAAATAATGATTTAATTAAAAATTCAAGAGAGTGGACCAAATTAAATAAATAAAATTTATTTTAATTTATGAGAAGAAAGAGCTAAAGAATAATTAAATAATTAAATAATTATTTAATTATAGTGGTAAATGAACAAAAATTAAATAAATAGGCTATTTTAGAAAAGAAAGGACTTAATTAGTGTATAATTAAATAAATAAAATTTATTTAGTAATCAAGCAGAAATAAAGAAGTAGGAATGGATTAATTAAATAATTAAAATTATTTAATTAATAGAAGATATATGACTTTTAGAAAATAATTAAATAATTAAAAATTATTTAATTAGCAAAGAACAAAAGGGGGAAATGATAGAGAATTTAGAAATTGCAAGCCTAGGACAATTTTTGGTGTCTATAGTCCTATTTGTATGTGAGTACAAATTATAATGCACCATTTCCTTCTTAGCATATTGAGCACTCTGAATCGAGGGACAAGCCTCCAAAACTTCAATTCTCAAGATGAATTTAGATCCAAGTGTTTGTTTATTCATATCCTTTATTACTACATCGAAGGCCACCATTTCCCTTGCCACTTCCATTAGAATGAGTTTGTTTGTTGGATATCTTGGTAGCCTCAATGGTACTGTTGGTGATCGTTGTATCTTGATATAAGAAAACTTTTCAAATTGGATGAACCATTGGCTATATTTCCTTATTAAATCCATGGCTTCAGCTAAAATTCTTACATGCAATGCATCTTGTAACAACCTTGTAATATACATAAAGAAAGCATCATTTACCCTCCTATAATTGGTTTGTTGAATTGAAGCTAAGGGAAAACATCACAAATTCTATCCTGATTGAGGACTCCTCCACAACTAAAGCCTTGGTACTTATTCTTCCTAGCAAGCATATACACCAAATAAGATGTCATGGTGAAATTCTTGGTATGTTGCACACTCCTTAATTGATCATAAATATTATCACTTATTATGCCTGCCCAATGGTAATGTGTCCCTTTTACAATATGAGAAATGATGTAGAACATCCAATTCCTAAATATAAAGGCATCCTCTAGCCACATTACTCTACCTAAAAGAGTTATCATATCATTATAGTACATTTTGAAATCAACTTTATAGAGTTTGGGAAATTTTGAGTAGTGTGATTTTGGTTTGGAAATCCAACTATTGTTCATCATTAACAAGGCCTTGTCAGGGTCTTTTGCATAGAAACCTTAGCCTCCTTGATATTAATCTTCACTAGCTTATGATGTGACCCAATGTTGAAGGTATCTGCTATAGACTCTTCTGTCAAATTAGCCATGATCCTACCTTGAGGTCCAACAATAACTCTTTTGTCCAAATCATAATGTTTTGCACACTCCAAAACAACCTCTTGATACAACAAGGTGGGAGGAAATATCGCTACTTGGCTAATCTTGTATTAGTGATGATCTGGGCTAGCTTGGATGGTGCATCCCCAAACATCCTCTGTTTGAAGTCATCATAGTCTATATGGCCCATGTTTGTGTCACAAATCTTACGCCATGTAGAAATGATTTGTCTCTGCCCAGATTCCCTTGAAGTCATATTTCATCTTTTCTACTCTAGTGTGGGATTCCTAAGGACAAGCATCTGATGATTGTTCTTTGGACCCCTTTGTTGGACTAACTTCAGCCTACATCTATTAGAAATAAACAATAATCACTAAGGCATTAAGCACAATTATATTTTGTTAAATAATGTTACCAAAACTATCATGAGAACCCATAAACATCATGTAATGAATATTCAAAGCATTATAGAATCCCATCATAAAATGAAGCATTACAATATTTTGGGATTTTCACCTATTCAGGGATTTTGGCCATAAAGGGATTTCGGGGAATCAATGGCCAAACAGATTCTCTAAAAAGGGTCCAATTTAGCACAAGCTTGAGTCAAAATTCCATCATAATCACCATGCAAACATTTCCATTACCATGCAAATATTAATTTGAAGCATTCATCCCTATCTAATAAAGTTCAAAATTTCAGAGGCTCGAAGGGTTTCGGATAATTCAGAGGGGGGGATTCTCTGAACACCTAGATGTTCAGGGAATGCAGAGCTAGAATGATTTCCTAAAGTTATCAATTTAACCCCAAACCTAAGTCACTATTCCATCACCAACTTTGTACAATTTCCTTACTCAGAGGGTCAAGTTAGATTCAGGCAAGTGTGCTCCTTAATCAAGAGTTCAGGTTTTTAAGCCTTCAAAGGATTTTGGAGAATCCACAAAGGGACAAATTTTTTGAATGTCAAGACACTCAA
>VDFB02183274.1:0-10233 GCA_007258455.2 Sequoia sempervirens | reverse complement strand
GGAGGCCTTTTTTTCAGCAACATACAAGAAATCCTCTTCATTGAAATCTACTATGGATGCAAAATTACCATGTTGCTTATTTGGCTTTTTCTACTAATGGGGTTTCTTATTTTTGTTCCCCTAAGAAGGCTTATGCAGATTTCTATGATTGGACTCACTATTGGCACAAGAATTATACCAATATTCCTTGAGATCATGTCCCTTTCTTCAACAAATGAGACAATTATTTTCTTGGAAGAGTTTTCTTGATTTGAATTTGATGATCTTGATGGACCACTCTAACAGATAGGTTATTTTCCCTTCTTCTTTGTTGCAAGAGCCTAATTGTCTTGGGAGTCTAATGTTTGAACATGGATTGCTTCTTGTTGTTGAATCAAGTTTACCAACTCTTCAAAGGATGGTTTTTCACTCGTTGCACGAAGACAAGTGACAAACACACAAAATGAGGGGGAAATTCTCTAAAGACTATAGGTACAAAGGAGTCATCTATGAATTCTTCCCCTAATGCTCGCAATGATGTCCTAATCTTTGCTACTCTTCTAAGATAGTTCTCTAATTTCTCTTCATGTTGCATTTGAAGGAAGTGTAACTCTCTTTGCAAGTGAAGAATTTGATTTTGGATTTTGGCCTCATAGAATGTTTTAAGGCAATCCCAAGCATATTTTGCATTGATGTATGTTCTAATGGAAGGTTTACCTCATCTGACACTCCAAATAGGATGATTAATTTGGCCTTTCGATTGGCCTTGTCAAACCTAGTTTGATCTGGATCAACATTTCAAGGTCTAGTGATGTTTCAAGAGACTATATCCCAAAGGTCTCCAAATTCCAATGAGATTTAAACTTTGATCTTTTATGTAGTGTAATTGTCTCCTCTCAAAAATTTAGAAACGAACAACATGATTTTTGATGCATTGTTTGCCATTTTCTTTCTTTTTTTCCTTATAACTCCCTAAAAGTTTCAGGGAACCTCTAATGACTTTAAATGTAAAAAGTTGTATAAATTTCACTTCAAATCCTAAATCCTAATATTCAAATGCAATAGGTTATAATATAGTTTTAATTGTTTATAACTATATTAATTGAAAGAGAAAATGAAATTTGATGCACCTTTTGTCATGCCCTTTAGTTTTTTGTTTCGTTCTACTTATCACTTTCTGTAATCTACATCAATATCATGGATGCCTTTAACATTGTCAAATGTTCAACCTCACGTTCAATGGCAGTTTTTATAGTTTTGCAGAATTAGACGCCTATATAAACTGCATTTTTTTCTTCTCACAATGCTTCATGCCTTAACTTCATTCTACAAACTTCTAACGCCAATTCTGCAGCAGTTTTCAACGCTTTCATTGAGATTCATGTGCTCAACAAACAAGCCAAAAAAAAAATCTAAATATCTCTGCAATTTTTCAAAAGCATCCTCTTGTCACCTGCTACGAGTCATCCATCTACAAGCCACAAAAACATAAAATTAAATCAGAGAGGAATGAGTTAGAAAAATAGGTGATGCATTTTAAGATGAACCAAACAACAAAAAAATACAAATTAGAAGTTGTTATTACAGCCACATAATCGACCAAACCAAATAACCAACTACAGGTTGGTAAGAATGATGTAATAGTATGCTAACAGATAAGAGGTCATGTAGAATATTTTTGGTTCTTTCTATGTTTGTTAGTTGTTCATGTATATTCTCACTTCATCTACAACTAATACAATATGATTTCTCCTTAGTAATGTAATCATGTCCTCTATTTCGTATTGGAAATTACTTTGTGTATATATTTTTTTAGCTTAGTCATAACATTTCTAAGGTGTTCCATCCATCTTTAAGTTGGTAGAAATTTTTTGTATACTTCTATTTCTTCATTAAAATTTCTTTTTGTATCTTTCATTTTATCAATTCAACCTTCTTATAGAAAGAGATATGGAAAGTGTCTCCTATAACATCAATAGATAAGTTAGTCAAAACCTTTCTCTCGACCATAATTACCATTTTCTTTGCATCATAATTTCTAACACATCCCATCACTAATTTGAGGCACTAAAGGGAAGTAGGAAATCCTACAAGCTTGTCTAACCCACTTTTCACTATCTTCTTGCCTTGTTTATTGGTATTGAGTCATGAACGCTATCTAGAATCTACTAGACAAATATGTCCTAGGTCTATATTTGAAATGTTTCCCCATCTAGAAGAAATATTGGATTATGTTGTAACTCCCTTGAACTTATATTTCAATGTTTTCTCTAGATGTAATTAATTCCTATACAATAGTGCTAGAAAATTATCTATTGCTTATCTTGTCAAAACCCTCAAATTTGGGGTCTTTTAAAACTTGGATATCTTAGTTTTATCGTGAGTTACAAGGACTACACTAGAAATGTAGTACCAAAGTCTTAGAATCATGCCCAGTTGACTGGCATGAATGATACAAAGGTTTAATTCTAATGTTCAATTCTACATGTTTTCTCTGCAAATTCTCCTTTATTTTTGTCCAAGTTATTTAGTATTATAGTTCTATGTAGGATTTCAAATGTGAATTGAAGTAAAATATCTTTAAAATGACTTGTTGAAATATTAAATTCTTCTAGCTACTTTAGTTAGGATTTGGTCCTCTTGTGAACTACATTTCATTTTGAAACATTATTTCTTTCTAGGGAATCATCTAAACTTTTACTATTTTATTAAATAATTAGGGTTTTAATGACTCCCTATGTCCTAATTCATACCCTTTCAACATTGATATTTCCAACATTTTCACTCTTGCATTTCAACCTAACCAATTGCGTAACAAACATTTGCACATTCACACAATTTTTTAAATCAAAGACATTTGCATCAAGATAAATAAATCATGGTTAAGCAATAGTTTTGGACTTACTAGATTTTTCTTGATTTACCTTAAAAAAAAATCTCATAAAATTCACCCTATGAATAAGCTTCATTTTCTTCTTCTTTTTTGTCTTTTTTGTACTTCCCTATGTTGAAGGAATGGTGGTTGTGTTTATTCATTTCTCTTACACTAGTTGTTAGAACTTGTATAGGTCTCAATCTTGTATTCAAATAATTTTTATGTGTCAATTAAATAGTTGGCATTAAATTTGTACATTGAAATTAATGGTATAATTGAGTAACAGTTAATATACTAGGGAAGGTAACTCTATCATAGAACTTCTTGATAAATTAGGGGGATAGGTGGAAGGGGTTAAAGTTTGGGATGACATTCGTACTTTTCCTAAAAGCATCAAAACCAAAGTTATCAATGAAGCATTGATAGACAATTAGAAGCTAGTTGAATACTATTCCCTACTATATATGTCTCATGCATGAAGGGGATGGATTGAAGTGGAACATTAATAAGATGGAATGCCCGAGATAAACTCACCCTATATCTTTCTAGTTCATGATATTGGGTGCTCATCCCAAAAATAGTTATAAGCCTAATTGTAGCTCTTGTTTGGAGTTGGAGTTCATGGTTCAGAGACTCCAAGAAATTATCATACTCTATAATAATGTGAAGAGATTAAAATTATCCCATATGCATGTGACCAAATTCAAGATTCAAAAAATGGAAAAAAATCTATATAAACATGACCGTCAATGAGTTACTGCCATCTCGCATTCAAATTTAGAGAAGAAAAAGAAAATACATGGAAGATGATGAGGCTACTATTTAAAAAGGTTAGACTATCAACACTAGAGCCAAGAGATTGGAGGAAAAAGGAAAATGCAAAGAGGTTGAGGAGAGTCCCTAGGTGATTATTCGATTGAAAAATTAACATTCTTAATAGGGAGTGGCAAGCCATCAATATTTTAATAAATCTTGTTCAGCAGTAGTTTTCTCTATTTTGGTTTCCTATTGGTCTTTTTTTGTTTCTATTTTTGCTTTTGGGTCTTTTAGATGGTTCCAAATTTTTTTGGGGGCTCTAATATTTTTTATTCTCACATCTCATGAGAATATTTTCTCTTGCCTTCATGACCTTCTTTGTAATGGGTTCAATCCCTTTCCTATGTTTTATCTATATAAAATAAACTAAATTTATAACTATAATTAGTAGAAAGAAAGGAACCTAACATCAAATAATGGAGCTCTCTATCCATTATGCTATTTTGATGCACAAAAATCACAAGGTGTACTATTTCCCAAGTATGTGTTATCATCATGGACTCATGCTATCATCTAAAATAGTTATAAATTTAAAGTTTTCACTTAGGTTTCAAACTCAATTGCATAATATGAAACAAGGAAAATAGAAACAATAAGCTAGGAGGTAACAAGATACACATCATTGATAGAAAATCAACTTAATCTATGTCCTTTGAAATGAAAATAGAAATGAAAAGGAAAAGGAAGAGAGTGCATGAAACCTTGGTGTAGTTATAGTCTTCCAAATACCTATACCTATAACAAGAAAAATGGTTAGGACTACTTGCGAGCTTGCCAAGATTGGTTATTCCCCTAATATGGTATTTTGATCCCCACAAAAAGTCAAATGAACTTTTTAAATTAAATTATTGCTTACAAATCTTGAACAATAACATGATTAAATTATAAATGCCTTAGAAACAAGAAAAATGTTTGGTACACACTCTATTTCTAAATTTATAATGCACACATATTTTATTTTGAAGTTACTTTGGAATCCCACCCTTAGGATTAGATTCTCCTTGGAAACTTGAGCCAAAGGCTTAGACCTACATGTAAGGTCCCAAAAAATGTGTTTTTGCATGAAATAAACAAAAAGAAGAAGAAAATGTTGAGCATATTTTCCTTCAAATTTGTATGTTCTAAGAAATTATTTCAAAAAATTTCATAACAATATCAAGCTCTCCCTTACTTTTATGGCCATGCAATTTTTTTTTTGTCTACTTGTCAAAATAAGAAACAAATTATATTTTTATATTTAAAATTGCATTCTATACATCTTTAAAAAAATGATTTTTGATTAGTTTTGTGAAAATTAAGGGGGGCCATGCTCATTTTCTAACTTTTCAAGATGTCTCCATCTCAAAATTAAGAAAAAAAATGATTGATGATTCCTCTATTGATAAATCCATTCATGATAATGTTATCAACGTGCTATTTTTTACAATATTATTAGTGATGATTTATATTTGATTGATTCAAATGCCTCATATTACATGAATCCTTGAAAGGAGTGATTCTCGTTTATGTACTAAATATCTATTCAAGATAAATGAACTAGGTTAAACCCACAAAATTGGTTTACAATTCCAGTGAGGAAGGAAAAGTTGCAAAAAATGCCCCCATGCAAAAAAAAATTGATTTTTGGGGGTTCAAACGAACATTTGGTTTGAGCGAACCCAAAATGGGTTCGCTAGAACCCCTTCAAGTGAACCCAAATGGGTTCGGCTAGGAACCCCCTCGAGTTTAACCCATTAAATTTTGGGTCCCACATTTCCTAAGAAAAAATCGAAGGAAAAGGTTGTGGAAAGGGGGTTTGCTCGAACCCCCCTTTTCCCCCCTTCTCCCCCTTTAGCACTAAAGAACTCCAAATTTTTTCCCTTTGAAGCTTGAGTTGAGGATGAAAATGGAGGAGACTTCACTGCACTCCAACCGGATGATAGTAGTCCTTGAACAAGCTATTCAACAAATATAATTTTAATATATTTTAGTTTTATTATGTATTTGTTTTTTAGTTTGATTAAACATAGGTTTTTCAATTGAAAAAATTAAGCTCTTTGTTCTACACGTGGAAAAATAGCAAAATATAAAAAAAATTGAAAAATATTAGCACTAGATATTGAAGTCCTTGATCCAACAAAACAAAATTGAATTTCGATGCATACAAAAAAATTTATGTTGTATAAGGTTTGCCTATGTCTGAATTGTAATTGGTTTGACTTCAAAACTTGATTAAGGAAAAAATATTCAATAAAACACTATGAAACCAATTGGAAGCACTAGATATCGTAGTTACAAATCTAAATTTGAAAAAATTAGAATTTTATCCTTCATGGAAAAAAACTTATGTTGTATACGGTGAGTGTCACTCCTTAAAAATGGTGTTTACTAAAAAAAACTAGTTTTTGAAGGAGATGGAAAAAGAAGTGCAATCTGATTCCAAAAACTTTGAAAAAAACATATTTAGAATCTACAGACAAAATGTCACAAATCACTAGTTTGCATCATCCTCAAATTCCTCGCAGTTTAGCCGCTATAGGTGCCTGAAAGTGAAGATTTAGTTAGAAAAAATTAGTTCAATGTCCAGTTTGGCCAAAAATTGTAAACAGGTATTGTGGGATCACCCACCATATAGGGTCATCGAGTGCGGAAAGCCTCATAGATGTGGGATAAATCTTTGAGTAAATATCTATGATTTTAAGGTTAAATAATTATTTATTTTAATTGAAACCTAACTTTATTGGGTGTAAAGGTTAAGAGATGCAAGAAAATAAACAACATATTAAAATGAAGGCTCATGATGAATAAATTAAAATTCTATAATCAACTAGTTCTTTGTAAATAAAATTATAAGATTAAATAGAAATGCAATGAATGTCGCAGGCAATAGAAGTTGAACATTAAAGATATGTCTTTCATCGGAGATTGGAGTCCAGCTTGTTTGCTTCCACAAAAGTGAAGGAAGGATAAGATACAAGAGAAACTTGATCCCTGAAAAGTCTAAAGGCATGTCGGGATTCTCTGTTTCAGGTTCCACCTTAAACTTTACCAAGTGTAATAGGTTTCTCAGTGATTAAAGGAATATTGGGATTCTTAGTTCATAATTTCACCTAGCAGCTTCAATTAAAATTTTCCAAAGTTCACTAGCAATGGAATCAGGCATCGAAGATCATATTCCAATTCGTTTTCTTCCACAAGAGTGAAGGAAGGATAAGGTAGAAGAGAAACCCAATCCCCGACAAGTCTAAAGGAATGTCGAGATTCTTTGTTTGGGGTTCCACCTTAAGCTTTACCAAATATAAAGTGTGTAAATGGTAAGAAGGAAGAGCGATACCCAACCCCTGAAACAAAGTTAGAGGAAAGTTTCCAACAACATACAAGTAACTTCATAACTAAAATCGATGATAGTCCTCAATAGGCAATCCTATTTGCTAGTTGGGCAATAAGAAATATTATCATGTAAATCTTCCAGCTGGATCAAAATAATAAATTAGGCCCTCTTGAGCACTTTTGTAATTTCTTACTATCATTATTAATATAATATATATAGGCTATTAGCCCTTTTCCAGAAAAAAAGAATGTCACACATGCATTTATAAATAAATTCCTCCACAAAAAATTAGAATTATAACTCTTTTGAGTATTTTTTTCTTATATTAATGATTTAGAAAGTATACAAATGTTGCATATAATTCAATGTAAATTGCTCTAGATAGTTACATAGAGGTTACCCTACACTTAATTATAAAAGCATTAAGAAAATGTTATATATAGAAGGATAAAAATAATATCCATGTGTAATATAAAATGTAAATTAATGATATGCACATAGGCCTCTATTTGTAGAAAAATGTCCAACCTAATTTAAAATTTCTCCATAAAATTTTAACGTTTTAAATTTGTAACTAATGTGAGGAAGGACCTAGTTGTAGATTGCATGGAAAAAGGATGGAATTGAGCAAGGTAGTGGCCATGAGTTTCTTTTATGATTACTAAATCACATTTAAAATGAATTAAAGATAATATTATTGGTGGATTATAACTCACTACTCTATATAGGCCATTACTAGGTAACTGGTAGATGGCTCATGTTTGTTAGGCATGAACACCAAATAGTATTTGTATGATGGATTTTAAATATGTAATTTTAAATCTTATCCAAAATATGCCTCTATAAGTTGAGATGTCAAAAATACTCTAAGGAAACAACATATGTCAAAAATTAGTTGCAAGGAAATGTTACTACTAAGAATCATTAAGGAATAATTGTATTCCATGTCAGTCATTAGATGAGATCCAACAGGACAATATTGGATGGATCATACTAATATGGAGGAGAAAAACATTAAATTTTATTCTAAATTCTTAGGAGCATACCATGTGATACTTGTCAAGAAGTCCCATAGGTAAAATAAACAATAGTGAATTGAAAATGGGCCTTACCACTAATAAAACATACTTAGTGCAAATGAAGAATTATGGTATTTTTTGGTCCCCAAATTGTTGAGTTGTGATCTTATAACACAATTTCACCTTTAAGGCCTAGGGTTTTCTTCAAGAAGATAAAAAACGGGTTCATTAATAGAATATAGATGGCTTAAGACCAATTGATCAAAGCGAGTAATCTCTCCTACATGCTCATGTTTTGGTATGCACTAAAAGCATCATGGTCAAGTTGAATCTAACTTCTAGATTTCTCTCCCTCCACCTCCATCACTAACTCTCTCTACATCTCTCTCTTTCAATATTCCACCTTTTGTGCCTCCATCCCTCCCCCCAAAATCCCTCTATCCCTCTCTCTCCCTCTAAATGTCTATATTTCTCCCTACCTCTCCCTTCCTCCTTCTTCCCTATTGTACTCTTTTTCTCAAATCTCTATCTCCCTCTCTCTCCCCCCCTATTTTCTTCCTTCCTTTTCTACTCATTTTCACCCATATATCTTTTTATCTCTCTATACCTAACTCTCCCTATCTCTATCTCTTCTTTATGCCTATCTACATCTCTCCCTCCCTCTCTCATTAACTCAATCTACCTCTCTATCTCTCTCAATATATCTCTATCCAAATTATAATGCACTCACATTTCTAGGAAGAAAATGTTTCCCCTGCACTCAAAAAGACATATTCATAGGAGCAAGTGTGTTATAATGTGCTTGTGTTCCTATGAAGATAAAAATCCTCTTTTTATCTCTCTCCATCTTTCTTCCCCTCCCTCTCTTCATCTCTCCTTGCCTCTCTCTCACTCCTCCATTTGTCTCTCTCTAATGCACTCACATTTTTGTGAAGAATTTAGAGTTGAGGGTTTAGGGTTGATGGTTAAGAGTACATTGTTTATAGTTGAGGGTATAGGTTTTAGTTTTAATTATTAATGTGAATATTTAGGGTTTAGTGTATAGGGTTCAAGGTGCATCTCCTAGTATTTAGGGTTTAGGTGTAGGTTTTTGTTCGATGATAGAGGATTGAGGTTCTGCCTACCTCTTTATATACCATCTCACATCTCCTCCCTCTCTACCTCTCTTCCCCCTCTCTATTTTTCTATATCTCATATCTCGCTAGATCCCCTAGATCTACCTCTCTCCAACCTCTCTCCACTTGATCTCAGATAGGATCTAGACTATTTGCAGAATTGAAATGCTTAATTTTTACAATGATTATTCCAAGTTAATAAAATCAAAATTAACTCATGGAAATAATTACAATAATTAAAATGATGAGGCGATAATAACAGAATGAAAGAAAGTGAGAGAAAGAAAGAGAGAGATACAAATAGAGTTTGATTACGGAGTTCACCACAAACGTGACTATGTCTCCGGGTCCACTCCAATAGAGAGACCGATCCGATTAACTCCAAAATCAATTACAAAAGCACCACAACCATTCTCCAAGCACTTCGGCAGCATAACAGTGCTCTGGCGTACAAGAATGGCTCAAAGAATCTCCACAAGACCTCTCTTTCGTGTCACCACAGCTTCAAGACTTCATCACCTGAAAAAAAACTTCATAGCCACTCTCACCTCACACTCCCCTTTAAATACAAAAATTTACCAAAGTTGGGTAATAACTACTTGATTTTTATAAATCCCACATATCACCCATATAAGGTAAGATTTTCAAATATCTTCCTTATTTACAAATAAAAATCTCAAATCCCCCACAATAATCTTTTTAAATAATTTGGAGCCCTTAATTTCTTTTCATTTCCGGGCTTTTATTGTTGGGGTTTGTTTTATTTATTTTTAAATTCAATTTAATATCTAACTAAATAACTATTTAGTTAGATAGTTAGGAATTTCGGTCTGAAAGGGGTTATTAAAAACCAATGCCACACATAATTCAAGCCGAATCATTGGCATGTTGGTAGCTCACCGTTTTGGTAACCCGGAGGGTGCGGGTTCAAAACCCGTCGGCAGTTTGTTTTAAACAAACTTCTAAATCAAACAGATAACAAAACCAACCGACTCACATATATAGTAAAGCCCGCTACGTTTGGTGCAACGGCTACGCGGGAGTTTCAGAAATGGGCGGTTGGGAGTTCGAATCCGTCCACACACATTTTTTAAACAAACTTATCAACTCAAACCGCTG